>JAQGAE010000043.1:0-69947 GCA_034696685.1 Julus scandinavius | reverse complement strand
TACCATTATATACTGGGACCAGTATTCCATAACCTCATATGATACTGGTCCAGTATATACGGTTTTTTCCAATAGGGATACTCTTAAATTTGTTCAAATACTTTGTGTCTAGGTGAAGCACTTACCAAAGATGAATCCACATTCTCCCTATTACTTGTCAGAACCAATTGTCGGCCTTCCGTGTCGTACGCCTGAACCACAATTCCGAAATTGTTGTCCGAATTTCGGAACCATTCGGCCACTAGTTTTCGAATGTCCACAGTGACCCAACCACCTTCACTGGATTTGATTTCCACCTTATTCGTCACCACGTGATCCTGCATTAAACCTGGCCGTAAGCACACTTTATAAACATGTAGCAGTGTACTGATCGGCTCGTTCAATTCCGTAGATGGTTCCAGATACACCCACAAGTTGCCGCTGACAACTTTGTTGTCCATCACAGAGTCGGAAAATTTAAAATATAGCACCTCCATGTTGGGAGAAAGACCCCATTCCTTTGGCGCTGCAAAGAAAAAAAGAAATACAAAATTAATGGATTTGTTTAAAATGGATTTCCAATCTCATCAACACTTATTGCGATATCCTTCAATTATATTTCTAAGGCTGGACAACTTAGTTATTTGGTTATTGAAATTAACAATACTATATACCATTACTAAATATATAACTGATAACGACGGAGCTTACTGTGTTTATCCAAATGATGAACGATTTGGTGATTGATTTTCAGTAAGTATTTGATCATAACAGTAAATATTTTCGATTTATCAATTTAAGATTGACCTAGGTTGTTTTTATAAACAAAATATTTGCCATTAATGTATTTTGACGGCGATTTATTAAATGTTTTTTCTGTTTAAATGCCTTGAACTCTGCACACAACGCGTTTTTGAATGAAGTGCAAAGTTTGCCTCTTTAAAGATATTTGACATCTATCCCACTACTTTTTTTAAAACATAAAGTTACTTTTGAGAATGTATGATTAATCCTTTAGGTGCATTTAACTGTCCTTATTCGACGTATACTCGCTAATATAGCTTGGCTATTTATATTTTCTATAAAAAAACACTTCGTATGTATGTCACGTAATTTATTTATCTTTAAAACAAAAAAACTGAAAAGCTAGGCTATACACTCGTATACTGTCATGATCTCTCAATTTCTAACCACAGATACCCGGGATATCTGAGATCAATGTCATCAGTATTCCAACGATGTTTTATTTTTTACCACAGTTTTTTTGGTGATGAACAAGATGTAAACGTCAGGCAGTAATAGCGTTTTAGCCTGGACACATGGCATATATATGTAAATGATGAAAATCTACACTGTTTTACCTGTTTATTTTCTGTATACATTTAATTTGGAGTATTCTGAACCAAAAAATATAGTCTCTTGCTATCGTACATTTGATCTTAACACATCTTAAACCATAAAACATCTTACAACAGTTATTTTTAAAAAGTCGTAAAGCAATAGTGTCAGATAATTGCATGTATTAAGTTTGAGTTTATAGTTGATATAAAAGAATTTCAGGGTTAAAACAATGAAATTTGATTCAATCGAGGCACTGCCTAATCTTAATCCGCTGAGAGCAATAGGATTTGTTATTAAAGAAGCCATGAAAAATCAATGGATATGTTAAGAAAAATAGAATATCTAAATTACAGTTGAAATTACAAAAAATCATAGCAAATTATTATTAGATGCTGATTTGTGTAAGAAATACTCGAAAGCATGAAGCATTGATATTTTCTATGATTTAACCTTGTACTGTATGTGTTCCCAATGGTTCAAACTAATGCTATATTTCGCAGTATTACATTTTCTACGAAATGTTCAATGTAAAAAAAAAATTCTTTCATGACTCAATTTTGTTGTATCAAATTCCAAATCATTTTCACAATGAATATTTCTATTTGCATCTAAATTATCTACCCAATTTGAAAGCAAACATTTGTCAACAAGCCTCTTCCATGGCAACAGGCTTTTAATTGGGTTTCTGGTGCTTACGAGTATTGTGTTAGCTGACAGAAAAATAGTCCAAAACAAAGTCTAATGAATATAAACACAAATCTTAACATGTGTATTACATAGCACATTGCAATAATTAATAATAAAAATGCACTATTTATCGTTTGTTGACATTAGACTGAGGAACAAAATGAAACGCCATTCCCTGAGTGTTGGTTATAATCAGGAAATTGGCGTCAGTAATGCAGACATTAGATAATTCTATTCTATATTTGAACATAAAATCATCATCTTGGCATCGTTTTTTCCTGAATTATCTGTGGGTAAAGAAGTAGTGCATTTTTAGGTTAAAGTCCACACAAACAGTACGCTCATAGATGTGAAACTGGTATTTTAAGGAGGAAAATTACGATTTTTCACACTGTGTTGGCCCTGGGAATTACAACAGCAAGTACCTGTGCTTAGCATGAATAAAACGAACTTTTTTAAGAAAATGCCCTTTCATTTAAAAATGCAATTTGAGTTATCTTCAGGAAAGATATGGTAGATCTTCAATCAAATTTACCCAAAACACATTTTGCAGATTTATAAAATACTTTTTCCATGATTTTCCAAGCATTTTTCTAAATGTGATTACTCAAATATAATGAAATCTCGGAAATGTGAAGTATTAATATTAATTTTGCTCTCATGTTTGTGCGCTAGGGCTATAATAAAAAATTAACTTAACAAGCAATATAGTATATGATATGACAATCGTAATTTAATACACAATAATTCAAGATAGTAATCTACCATTAAAAAACTCGCAACCACATGCGAGTTTATTCATTGTGCCAGTTTTTAAATAAGTTATCTTGTAAATTAAAAAAAGTAGTAACCCATTTTGGATGAAAGGGTTAATTTATAAACTAAAAAATTGAATTTAATTATGTCAGTATATCAGGCCAATACGACTTTTGTGTAAAATAACTGAAGCAGTGCTATTATATTACGGTTTAAAAAATATATATATATACGGATATTTAAGTGTGTTGTTAAAACTAACTCGTATATTTCGAGCATGATTTTAATGGTACCATAATCAGGACAAAGCGATCCCCAATTTGCCTTGCACTTATAAATATAATGCGCAAATATCATATTCATTTCTAAGGATTAATTGGACTTCCGTGAATTAATGCGGACAAAATTTAAAGTTATGTTATTTAAAGACACAACCAAATGAAAAACATGCTTAATTTAACTATACACTCGCCGTTTCTGCTAAAAATAAGTGTACGAAAGTTATCAACATGTTTAGGGAAATAGAAATATTAAATTTGTTGACGTGATCCTTGCCTCGTAGCCAGATTGAACTAAGGACTAATTCATCATGAATAGATGCATTTGGTAAACATAACTATTTGCATGTTTATCAAACAAGTTTCATCGCATAAGAAAACAGTTTTTTTTTTAAATATTACTTAGTGGGGACATTGATTATCAAATAATCATTATATTTGTTGGGAAAGTTCCATCCCTGTTTCACATTCTTCTAATAAATTCACGGTTTAAGGTACTTCAAGTTTAAGCATTTTGGGTTAATTTTTGAGAAAGCACAATTTATGCATTTTACAATTGATATGCAGCCAATAATGCCAAAGACGATGAAACATTTTTAAAAGTCGATGGTCATTAATAGAAATAAGTAACATCCACTTGCTTCTTGTTGATGATTGTGACAGCTTTTTTACTTGATTTTTATTTCTCAGTGGTTCCTAGAAGTTTTTCATTCTAACAATATACAAGTTCAGAAATCTCAACGCCTTCTATGTGCATTTTGGAAAATGTGTAAGATTTCCTATTTGGTAAAGTGCTAAAGTTGCACAAATGGGAGAAGCAATGCACAAACTCTTGAAGAAGCACCTTGCATGAGGCTCAAACTTCTTAACGTAGGTTTTTTGTTTAGTCTTTGGTTATGGAGGAACCCTGGCTTCTGCTTTAAATTCCGGCTTCATAGTTTCATTGTTCTTTAATGCAGCTTCGTTGCGGCGTTTTATGCTCCAACTTACTGTTCATTGGCCAAAGCTTAAATTTGTCTTTTGATGCTCGTAGGCTGCGTGGTGCTAGCCTAGTTTTGGCCACGGATTAAATGCTCAGCTGCTCGTTGTCTGCTCATTCGGTAGTCAGTCAATATAGATTCAGCGCAGACAATTAGCTCGTTGAAACGTCCATTTGCACATTTTTACGCCCATCAAATGGCCTGTTGATGTTCGTGTCTGAATCAATGAGACAGTACGGCGCCACAGGTGAATAAAGTTAATTGTGTACGTCAAGTTCACGGTGGAATAATGCTTGCACCTCGAGGGGGGAAAAGGCTCACCGGCAAAAACCCTCGTAAAAAAACTATAAACCCGGGTTATGACTTAAAACAAAGATTTGCGCCGGCGTGTGCAACGAGTTAAGAGACGATAAAATTCGTACTCGATCCCTTTACACCTGGTCCACGAATGAAATCCGGTCTAATCTTGGATTAAAATCCTCCTTCAATTGCCTTTTTTCAGATGGAATATTCGCCTAAAAATCTTATTGCTCATACAGGCCAGTAAAGAGAGCGAATGCATTGCTGGTTTGCTTCAGGCAGCAGGCTCTGAGCTAAAGATCTTGCATGGCTAAACCCAAAACCTCTAGCAGTGACGTCAACGTGCGGTTTTGAGCATCTCCATGGAAACTATAGATCACATACAACTCGTGCTATTAGTAGCGATGGAATTATGATGGAAAACTTCTTGAAGGACACATGTGTGAAACATGCGCGTAAGTTTAAATTTCTGCTGAGATACACATGTAGTAGTCTTTGCACATGAATAAAAGTTTAAACTTCCGCAGTCTTCTAATTTCATACTTAAGAGATGTTCCTGGCAAAGTCAGAATAAAAAGCCAATCCCATGGTAACTTGAAGGAGATCAAATCAGCTAAAAATCGCTTATTTATGCAGCATGATGTTTTCACTGTTTAAAATAATGAAAGATTTTAGCATGAGACTTGAGCAAGGCTCAGCAACCCCCTGAGGTTTTTAGTTTTACATGTTTCCTCTTCTTCTTCCATTTTTGAGATGAAAGGAATTTCTTTGTACCTTACATATTCGAATACTATTTCTTATTAATCACACATCCATTCATATGAAAATTTTGCCAATGTAATGAAAACAGGATATTTGTATAGATTTATAACAGGTGCTTCAAGTAATTCTACTTTGACTAGATGATTTATTTATGTATACATCGGTTAGATTTCTGTAGTCTCACATTTTTGTAAGGTGGAGTAACTGTTAAAAATAGAAGGAATAAAACTATCAATTGAAGGCATTGACTCTTTGAGACCAGGAACGAATAGCATTAAAATGGCAACAATGTGAAGAACTTGCCACTTTATCATGTATCCCATTTGTATTCTTAGATGCATTCTATTTTTTTGTGTTCCTTATATGATGTATGGGATTGTGAGAGGGGAAAAAAACGAAAATCCGTGTTTGGACTGCTAAAATAGGAAAGCAATTTAAAATCGACCCTACAACTACTTGATATGCATTAAACATCCACCCACGCGAGAGGGCTTTCCTCTCGGATATGTACGAACTGCCAAACATTTAATCAACGTTTTATTAATTCCATTTAAGGATTTCTCATGTGTGAATACGTAATACCGCAACAATTCTTGCATGCAACAAATTGCATTTGAAAATGCATTTATCTGCTAGAACCCAGATCTAATTAAGTGAACGTCATTTTAATTTAATTCATCGTAATTCACTCTGGAATTTGACATTCGAGTTGATGGTGCATCGTAAACCATCTGGCAGTATCTAAAATTGATGTACAATTTAATACCCTCTATCATTTCCACGTCATGACATGTTCTCATTTTCATTCATTCTTCTACAACAGGTGACAGAATGAGTGTGTGCATCTGTTACCGACTAAATGTATATTTGTTAAATGTCTATTCATAAGTGTTCCTTGCTTGCATAAAAAAATGAACTGGGTATTAAGTTAATGCCCAAGAAATGTAAAATGCGGAAATCTTTAAATTCGGTAAAATGTAGACCATTGGGCTAAATAAGTACACAATGCCAACGAAGTAGAATGTGTGCAAAAGTTCATTAGTATAGGAAAAGCCCTGCATTGGTTAGGTCTCAGCATTTTTCTCTTCTCTTAGTCGGGCCAAATGTCTTGACATACGGTAATAACTCTTGCATTTTATGCACTCAACTGCTTATGCATGCAATCAAATCTGTGTACAAGTTGTTCAAAACGTCTTTGTTTGGGAAATGCAATACGTCGTGCATATTATTTCTAACAACATGTTTTGTCTGCTGCCAAGCGCATGATTAGGCTAATCGAGTAATGTTTTCGCATTCAACGTGCAATAAACATTGAAAGATTGTTGCAAAATCGCAGGCATATATCAATTTGCCCTTATGATTAACACTGCCTCTTATGTCAATAACCCGTAATTGTTGCAAAATTGACCTGTACTGCATGGTTAATTTTATGCAAAGTGGACTTTTCTCCAAACTTTCTAACCCTTTGACTCCGACATTTACACAATATGTAATTACATATCGTGGCAGCTTTTTTTTTTTTTTTCTGTGGCTATTCTCGCAGAGGTAAACCTACTGAAATTGATCAAGCTTTTTTTTCTTCTTGCAATTAATTTGCATGCAACAGTACACCTGTTTTATTTAAAAAGTGTGGGCTTTCCTTGTTTGGGGTGGAACATTAAGACATAATAACAGATGATGGACTAATGTTTAGGCCTACAGCACAAGTGTTTCACGAAACGAAAGTATCTTGTCTAACACATGCAAAACGGTGCACCTGCTAGTGAACACCTGTATGAATTCAGCCTTTGGCCGTTTTAATCGGCTAATAAATAATGTGAATTTTAGCATTTTTTTTTTTAAATTAGCATAATTTCATAAAACTTGTCACGAAATAGGTCTCCAACCATGACCTGCATTTTGGATATATCAACACGTTTGTGCTGCTGCTTTTTTCACCTTTGCCAGCAATTTACAGGAAACGTAGGGGGCAACTTTTTTTTAAAAAAAGGGGTATTAGAGTGACATTCCAATTAGCATTTTTAATGCATTTCCTGGCGTATGTACATATTGTTACAAGTATCGAAGAAATATGCCAATTTGAAATAAAATTAGGAACTTATAAGCATAATCAAATTAAGAAAATCAAATATGAAATTTTGAGATTATACAAAAAAGCAAGGTGAAGCTATTGCATTATTCATTAAGATTTCTTTGAACATTATGGGGGTTACATTTTATATGTATATCCGAGAAAACTTATTTTATGGTGATGAATGAAGTATTTTTATATACGAGGAGGTACAGTGCATTGCAAAAAATAGTGCTATATATGGTGCATACAATTTTGGCAATTGCTATACTGCATGAGCGCAGTTTGGAAAAATATATTATTGGGATAACTGAGGCAGAAGATTCGTAACTTTCATATTGATAAATATACTTGTCCATTAAATTGTATGAAGAATTCTTCCAAGTTTATAGTCGTTTTCAAGAAAAATTGGAGCTTGACTAAATTTTATTTTTTTTTCGTTTCAGAACTTTAGTACTCCAACATTTGGAAGATTAGCAATGCTATGATTCCCTACATGTTTATTTTATTAAAGACTCCTTGCAGCCCATAGTCGACCTTGACTATCCTGAGCAATAGTAAAATATCCAGGTTCTAATCCCCATTAAATAAAAGCTAACTATCTTAGCTCTACCGTGATTAACCCTATGCATTCAACTTTGACATTCAAGAGTCTATAACCCTTTTGATGCCAGAGTCTTTGGCCACCTTTCGTCTTTCCAATTAGAGATCTGAATAGGTGTGCTCCTAATCCAATTTCATGGTTTGCCGTTAAACCGATTCCCTCTGGAATTATGTGAGAACCTACAATGATGTACCACAAAGACCGTTTTTCCATTCTAGATGTGTTATCATACGCATTGCATAGCGAAATAGGATGACATTATTGTTTAATTCGTTTGAATACACACATGCACGTAGGCGCATCTAAACCACCAATCCAAGTTTCAAGCAATCGAAATGGATAAAAACCTGACTCCGAGTTTATAAACCATATTTTGCAAATTTTAATTGGATTTGCATTGAATCGCCTGATGTTGATCAGCATTATACGTTTATCTGCATGCAGTACCATGCAATTTTTTTTTTAAATTTCTATTTTATAATGTTCAATTCGCCAACATGATTCAAAACTAACGTTCATGTGTTTCCAACTGTCTTCTAACCTGTTTGTCTCGCTATTGGCCGGAACAAGGTGCAAAATTAAAGTAACATCGAGTTTCAATGTAGAACGACATACTAACATAAGTTGTTCATTTTTTTTCTTTCAAAATTCATGCAGTGATACATTTATTACTCATTTATTTATCATGTGGGAGGGAGGAAGAGAAACAAGTGTTAAGATAGCCTTCAGTAAAGCTTCAAATTTGTTAACATTCAATTTGTCCATATTCTAAACAACAGATTTAAAGTTGTTTACTTGATACTGAATTAAAAGTATATAAACAGGATTGTCTTAAACTAAGCGTCACGCACGTACATTGTGTATTTTATTGAAAACATCATTGCAATGTGAACTGACAAGCATTTCCACAAATAATTCAATTTCCATATTTTTGCTTTCGCTGTAGATCAATACACCCTCTACTTATGGCAGTAATTCAATGTCGACAAACTCTATTTTGCACCAATCAAAATATATCGATAAATGGGTATAATAGTTTGAAAGGAAATGCTGTCATTCCAAATATAACACATAATAGCCAGTGCTTTTGTCGCATTGTATAGGCCTACTCGCGGGGCTAAGTTAATAATACTGCCTCTTTTATGTTTACCCTTATGAGTTATGACAATCCTTAGGCTCATAAGCCTACTTATAATAGATAGTGTTGTAGGGCAGGTTATCGTCCCACGTTTTCATACAGTGTTCCAGGGTAATGACCATGAATTCAAGATCAGTGCAAATCACGCAGAATGTTTTATAGTGACGTATGCTTCACTTAATATAATTCTGGCACTCACTTAGTGAAAATGCAATTATTGTTAAATGGGTCAATATATTCCAACTCATGGAAACTGGCTCAGGGGAATACTTTGCAAACATGCATTTATATAATTTGACGTAACTTACACAATACTAATTTGCTTCAAAAGGCATCGGTATTTCAGAAGAATAAAAAGTGTAATCTTGAAAACGTTAATTTTTATTTAAAAACCGAGTTTTTTTTTGTGTGTGTTCTTTAGTTTTAGTACATAAGTTTGCATTTTTAATGTAGTGTTAAAATCTATGGAAGCAAAGTTTTGAATTTGCATATCGTAAAACTGTGTCAAATGCACGATCAGCTGTCTAAACTTTTTCATAGTTAATGCATGTCGAGTCCAACTTGTATAGAGCGATTTAAACTATCAAAATGGACACTTTCAAAATATTGAATAGCTTTGATCGGCAATGCGCCTCACGTACTGATTCATTGATTTTTATGCATGTACACTATGCACTTCTATATTTTATGTTTTTCGAATGTTAATTCCAGGTATGTGTAACTAGTCCCGAGGGGTCATTTCTTAAACGTGAAAATACCATTTTTTGTATGAAAAAAAAAATAGAGAGTAAAAACTCTCCCAGCTGAATTTTAACAATGGGGCAATAAAATATAGGCTATTTGGCTATTGGATAATAGATGCGTGTGTGTTAAAGTGTGAAATTGTAATATGCATTTTTGCAATGGCCTTCTCTGAACTCTCCCCTATGGTCAATTTAAATGTCATTATTTTCACCTTTTATTGTGCGTCGCACAATGCAATGGGTTTCATTCTTTTGTGTGCAACGTGCGTGAGGCATCGTCCATTAGGCCTCCTATTGATTTTCTAATTTGTTAATGGTATAATTAGACGGGGTATTCCCAAATGATGCCCTCTTTGTTTCACCTAGAGTGCCATATGCGTGACTTTTGGTGCAGACAAAACATGAATAATTCCGAAATCATTATATCACTCCATAGGAGAGGGTACAGGAACTCGAATTTGCCATCGCCGGGTTTTTTCTCGTGTAATTGTGCATATATTTGATGCTATGATGCTTTTAGTTTTGCATGACTTAGATTTTTTCATGGTCTTTTTTATCGGTGTTATCTGCTCTACTAAATAGCATGGCTGACTTTACATAGATTTGGAACGTTACAACGCGTGTCACATCTGAGTGAATTCCACCTGGTGGATCCTAACCGAAATACAGGATGATGACAAATAACTGTTTTAGTAATGCAGTTTTTTCAAAAATTCACATTAGGTCTGTCGTTTAATTGTTTCGCGCTGAATACGTACAAATCCTTTATGATAAAATCATGATTTGCTGAACAAATAAAATACATTGATGGTGATTACGCGTTGCTGTATAACAATTGGTTCAACCGTTTATTGGAAAGGTATTCTAATCGAAACTTAGTTTTAATGAAGCAATTTAACGAACTGGTAATCTTTATTTCATCAAACTAATGTTATCTTCATTGTAAAAGTACGCTTCAAGGCCCCGTTTCTCGATTTTAAGCTTATTTCACTTGTTTTTCAGACACTGGGTCTCATTTTTTTCTTCTTATCTCCATTTATTTTCCTCTCTATTCCTGTAACTTGTTCTTCATTTTTGAAGGCCTAGTAGCTAGTTTGGCATGGAGGTCATGCGGTGCCAACTTCATATTTTTGCGCAATTTGGAAGGACAGCCGGGGTACCAACTTCACCAAAGTATACCGCTATAAGATTATACAGACATACTCGAAAATCACGTTTACCACGAGCCAAATTACACCTCGCAGTAGCATACCTTTACGATCAGGAAATGAGGATCACACCTTGAGCAAAACCTTCGAAGTAAAAGCATTTGCTCTTCCTTATGCTAACACGATTGCCATCAAGTCACATGTTAAACAGGTGGCCTGACTGTTTTTCATATCCTGGAAGCAGCAGTTTATAAATGATCCTGTCTAAATATCAAACTTTAATAAGTTATCACTGGGTGTAAATTATCATTGCACCAGGGCAGAGAGTTTGAGTCTGTCGAGGTGTGCCAGAGAAATCTAGCTAACAGATTATAGACTAGCTTATTACGTTTCAGAATGCACAACACATCCGTACTTGCTCCGTTGTGCACGAATTGCATAATTCCTAATAATCACGAATTCATCAGGGGGAGGTTTGGGTCACAACCCAAAAACCCTTGCTGAGCGGAGAGGTTATTTGGGTTCGACATGAAATTGGTGTGCAACAATCACGACAGTGGCGCATTCTCGCCTCTATAAGACAGTGTTTTTCTAGATTTTCAACGTCAGTTACTTAGAAGAGCTTGTGTATCTCAAGAATAATTCAAACTTTTTGATTTTTTTCCCCAACTCCCGTTGTACATCGGTTGAAAAACACTGCTTTGATATGTGTTAAGATTGAATTTCCCCTCTCCTCTCCTTCCCCCCAAAACAGAAGAAACTTGAACAAGTAATTGTAAGACTCCTGGCCAGGTCCTCGGACTCAGATGGCTGACGATTGCATCAACGTGATGGGGTCAGCCCCACGTGCTCGCCATGTGAATCCGAGGGGGAACAGTTTTCTCTGTACACGGGCTTACCTGTTTGAGCAAAAGTGATGACTTTCTCGGTCTTGGCATGGTAGTCGTCCTCGGCCTCTCCGAACACCGGACCCGGCTTGAAGTGGTGTCCGGGGGCGTCGTTTTGCATGCCGTACATGTCCAGCAGGTGGTCGAGCGGCGGAATGCGCGGTAAGGCACGGCCCGTGATGTTGGGAGGTTGTTTCAAGCCCAGTTTGCTCAAGATCTGTTGCTTGATGGCCTCCTTAGTCAGGTTCAGCGTCTCTTCCAGCATCCGACAGCGGGAGCAGTTGGACGGGATGTAGTCCCGTTCGACCCCACTCACGTTCCAGCCGGCCACGTGGTGCTGCTGGTGCTGCTTGTGGCCCCTGCCCTTGGCCTCGTCATCATCGGGCCTCGGCGTGGACGTCTTGGTCCTATTCTTGTCCCTGCCCTTGTGCTGCTGGACGGCGGCCCCGTGCCGTGGCGACGGAGGCGGCGGCGGAGGCTTCTGGTGGAGACTGGCGGTCGGGAAGCCCTTGGCCTCGGCCACTTCCTTGGACTTGTGACCCCCCCTGGACGACGTGGCCACCCCGGTGCACGCGAGGAGCAGCCCGGCGGCGGTCAGCAGGAGGAGGAGCGGCGGTAGCGCGGCCATGGCGGAACGGCGGGCGAGGATGGGACACGGAGACGGCTCTGCTTGGCAGACTGCCTGGATGATCAATAGGAGGAATCACGAAGCACAAAAGTTGGGCCATCGAAGGCGGAGGTGGACGAGCGTCCGCGGCATATTCGGGGATAACTCGTGTTATCGTCCT
This sequence comes from Julus scandinavius, assembly GCA_034696685.1. NCBI lineage: Eukaryota > Metazoa > Arthropoda > Diplopoda > Julida > Julidae > Julus > Julus scandinavius. The sequence continues at coordinate 57,485 of JAQGAE010000043.1, read as the reverse complement.
GCGGCACCCCCCAGTCCTCCGGATCGCTGCTTTGCGTGCGTGTGTGCGCGACGAAAGTGCTGCTGCTGCTGCTGACCGCTAAACCAGTAGCCTACTGTCCGCACCCTGCACTGCACGCGCTATTGTGAAGTGCAGGGGAGGTCCTGCTGGCGCTTTTTATATAGGCGAGAATGGAGTGCAGCAGGGCCGGTGACGGACGTTGATGAATGGATAAGCGGCGGCTAGGCCTCGCCGTGACGCGCGCGCCGATCAATGAAAGTGCGGCTCGTCCCTCTTGTCATCGGCGGCCAATAGCGCAACTTGCATACATTTTTGGGCTCTTGCCGAAAAAACAGCAGCGATTTGCAACGGGTGCAAGCGGAGGAGATGGACGGAGATGCAACGGAGCTGCATGCGCCGAGGCACACGCATCTCGGGGATTCAGTCAGCTGCTAACTGCCATGTGCTCACATAGGACATCGTCGACGAACATATAGTCCTTGAAAACATGAGCATGGATTAACCAAAGATGAGCATTTCCTATTCCGAGGTGTGCACTTACAAGAGGGGACGCCAGTTTTAAGTTTTGCATGTCGGTTTCCAGAAAGGAAAAGACACACATTATTGAATATGCATGTGATGTTATTTATTTTTTAGTTCCAAAATGTCTCAGCGCACATTGGTAGATATGATCTGTGTATCCTAAAGCTCCTTTGAGAGTTGAAAGGGGTTCTGAATGGTTTTTAAGCACTGCTCACGGAGTTGAGTGCATAAAACTCTCCAAACTCCGGACAATGTCTCTGGTGAAGTTTTTGAGCTTAAACTGGCGATTGGGACACCCTGTAAAGGCTGTACGTTCCCCAAGTGTTGCGTGCACATAACTCTTTCGAGGATCCAGACATTGTTTTTTCGTTTAACCTTGGTGTCTTTTTCCAAGGACTGCATGCATCAGACATGTATTGCTAATTATCGCCTTTCTTGAGTTGATTATTGTAATATCTTGTCAAGATCTTATACATGCAATTAATTAATTGAGGTCGCCGAAGGAATATTACTTGTTCTCAGTGCCTTTCTTCTAAGGTACGTTGTCTCGCCGTTAATCGCCTTAATTCGCGGAGTAGATATGTATATCTCTTTTATTTATTAAAAATTATAGCATCGAATTACTTGTTCAATTTCCATGTTTGCCCTGAGCATCAAACTTCAAACTATAAACAGTGAAAATGTTCCTCTTTTATCTGAACAATTATATCTTTTGATAAATTCATAATTGTATGGGTATCTATAAGTGTTCCCAATGGCAAAACGCGCAATAGCAGTCGTTTTGTATTGAACGTCTTGGATAGACAGGTTGATGGCCATTGATAGACAATAAGACACTCTTTGAGAAGAAAATAAAAATTGAACTCCTAAGATTCTAGAATAATTCCTCATAAACGTTTCTAACGCTTCTCTGCTTTTTAAGTTTTCATTTTAAAAAAAAATCAATGCAATACGATTTTGTTCAATAAATTGTTTGCCTCAGAAACGCTTTTGGTCATAATTATATTCGGTTGGTTGAAATTTGAAGTGCTTTTTTCAAGAAAATGTCTATTTAAAATCAATATTGAACTTAATCATCTTACAGATTTCTCCAAACCAAAAAGCAAACTTTCATCAAAGTACGTTTTCCAAGAATTGCGATGTTTCAATTCCACTTGTTTAATGTTTATTTGTAAAAAAATTGCAGTCAAATACAGAGAAGTTGTCGTGTTTTTCCAGTTTTTAAAAGAAAAAGAAAACCCTTAACTTTTACTGAGACTTTTACAAGTGTAGAATAGTTTATGCTAAAATTGCTTTTTAGGGAAAAACATAGACACACCTTTACTATAGTCTTTGACGTGTCCTATTTTCACCATGAATTTGTTACATACATATATTACAAAATTTTAATTTTAGCAGCATATTGCCAACGATTTTTTTTTAATAAAATGGGACCGAGGTAATACATTTTATGAAAAATGTTTTTCTTTTGAAAATTAGCATATTTAATTTTTTGATTTAGAAACCAATAAAGAGGTCATTAAGTCAAGGCAAATTTGATTCAAATTGTTCTCGTTCATGGTACACATGTTCACTATTATGCCTTTCTGCAATTTCAGACTTTTATAAACTCTTCACTCATCCAAAACTTTTTGTAAATATGTTGGTGTTGATACTTAGAAAAACAACCGGTTTATTAATGTATACTTGATCGGAGATTGTAGGCGATAAAATACAAAAGTTGGTATTACTTTCGTTGTTTTGAACATATCTTTTCAGGATTGTGAAATGACTGTTGAACTATTTTTGGAACCACGAGTAGATATTAATATACTGGAATTCACTGCTTCTTATTTTTATGCTCGATGATTGGAGAACGCCAAAATACCGCACTCTGAACGATTCTGGGGTTATTATCATAATAAAAAACTTCCTTTACAGTTTCAAAACATAAGCAAATCAATTTGAAAATATTTTGCTATCGGGCTGCGAATTTAACCTCTTTCAATTCAAGCTTGTTTATGCATACATTATAGCTGATGAAAAGTAACTTTTTGAACTTCCGGTATAAATCTTCGACGAACAATCTCTCGAATCTCCCTCCAAATGTACAAACTATAGTGGGGTGCAATTGGTTGTTGGCATCAAAGGCAATTTCGACCAATTTTCTACTCAACTTGATCATTAGGTAATAAGGGCAGTATCAGATCTTACCAATTTGAACGTATTATACAATTTTCACATCACCGGTCAACCTGCCAACCCTTCTACGCCTAGTTACTCTCCATTGAAAACCAGCATGATCATATTTTAGTATGACGTCAAAAAAATTAATACCTGAGGGTAAAAGTGCAGACAGCCCCAGTGGCGATAGACAGCAACTTTGCTAAGACTAGTTTTGCATCAACTTTTACTTGGCCTAACTGACCATCGTTTAAGTATAAGGCAACACTCGATTTATAGGCAAAATGCAAGGGAAATCAATGGTAAAAGTTACACTTTATCACAACTGAGTTTTTACTGACTGTAACTTGTCATTTGCGGAGCATAAAGTACTATAAAAACGACGAGTTAGTCGCAACTTTGTTTTATCCAATTGAACATTTGTTTCCATGTTATCATTTTTGTTTTGGAAGCAGTATGAAGAAGTTTGAGGGGTTAGAGGGCCCTGACTACTCTTTGTTCTGCATTTTTCAGCACTGAATTGAAAATGCAGTCTTTTGTTTGGATGTACAAAGCAAGATCAGCCCTAGTGGGGACAAATAAAATAAAACATACCTTAATAAAAGAGATGAAATACAGAATTTGACAGATAGACACATCCACGTACTATGTGTATAGACAATATGAAAAATTCCGGAAAATTGCGTGACATCATTTATGGACAACTTGAAGCATACTTGGCCAACACCCTTTGTGTACCAGTAGCTTTTAATTTTCATGGAAAGTGATCGTATAGAAATTGAAGTGGCTTTTTTTCCACATTATAGCCACGTAATGACCGATTATTTTCATAGTTTTGTTGTCTGGAATTTCGCAAATGTCGATAAAAACGGCTGGGCATTTCTGGCCCTTTTCCATTTTTTTTACCAGACACTTTTTATGGGCATAGTTAAAATTTAAAGACCGTATAGCAAATTACAAGTTTCTCCGTGTGTGCCAATGAATCGATTGGGTTTCAGAACGGGTTCATCGAGTGGATTTTTATGGATCAGAGATACACCGCAAATGGGCGTTTGTGTTTTATGTGTATCCAACAAATGATTATTTAGTAATAATCTGCAGGATAGTGAATCGGGCGGATCAATGGCGCCTCACGCAACCCTTTTTTGTGCATGGATATGCGTGCGAGCCTCCCTTGCTTTTCTCGTTTGATAAGTTGCACGAAGCGGGGCATTCATTGAAATCTGGTTATAATAACTCGGCTTTTGGACGTAATAAAAATATCTAGGCCTCCATCCACGTGTTATCACATCGACTATAAAATCTACCTTCTGTGTCATAATGCATGCGATGCAAATAAACGGATGCCAATGCAAATGGTCCACTTTTAGCCATATGTTCTGCAGATTGAGGCGTCGTTCCTCAATTTTTCAAAAACTTTTCTGTGCTTTATCGGAAATGCAATGTTATATCTTAGAAACTACTTGATATTGGCAATCCAAGAAACTAAAGTTTGTTGGATGTTCTCAAACTTCACGCAGTGGAACCGTTTGCAGAATATTTGAACATTCAATGTTTTAGGGGCTATTGTGTGAACTTCAAAAGTTATGTGTTTTTTTTACAACTTCATCTTGAAAGCTCCAATGGAAAGCAGGAGTATTTTTGTGTTACTAATGCCATTTTTGGGTTTAAGAATGTAAGCAGATAACTAATTCGGAATACGACTTATTGTATCACGTGTTGTAAACTCCGGTTGAATGATTTTTATTGTGTAAATAGCGTTGATCGAGCCATATAAAAGATTTAAATTAACATGACTTTTATTCGTGACATTCGAAATGAATGCAAAATTGGAAAGTTTTTTGCACGTCCTTATCAACAAAGTGATACCAAATATTTAACTATAATTCCATAAAAAAAGAAGAATACTAAAAACGACTTTTGGTTCTTAGCAAAGGAATTTGAGGTCCCTTGTTTGGCATTTCGCCTGCGTATTTGTAGCCTTGCCCACAATGTATATGGTGCGCATGTATTCTGGTTACGATAGCATGCCCATATCTGATCTTGTCAGCAAAGGGTTACTGTGCCTGTAAAATTTTATATTGCTAAGATTGGACTGCCTGACCTGACATGTACCAAGATAAAGTCCCATAAATGTGAACTTTGTGTGTCAAAAATTTAGAGATGCACGCAATGGTAATTCGAAATAAGGTGACACTTCAATAAAAAATAAATTACGACCAAATAAAAACTTTATATATTTTTTTTTTCTGTTGTAAGCAACAGAAATTCTACGCAGTCAACAAAGTAATAGATAATACACATGTTTCGACTTTTAATAGATTTTTCTTCTCCAAGATTACACTCGCTAGTTATTTTAACGTTTCGCCAATTGCGCAGACGCATTGCTGAATTTACTTGTTATTTTACGCTGTAAAATTTTATGTCCAAAACTATCAAAGTTAAGTTTTCGTTAAATTTATTATTATTATAATTGCTTTAATATGAACATTTTTATAACCATCATTTATGGCAATGGCCCCAAAACTATGTCGCAGTATTTACAAATATGTTATAGAGTTTGTACAAAATAAAATATTAATTGTGAGATACCCTAATATTTCAAATTGGATAATGTAAATAACTGCAGGATTAATTGGATTTTTAAGTAAATATGACATTTTATTTAATGTATTGAAATTATTTTATAAACGATTGTAAAATCCTTGTTTACATTCCGTACTGGTAGTGATGACAGCAGTTTTGCTTTTTATTGAGAACTATATTTCTGGAAAAACTGATAAAACATCCAACATGGTAGTTAGACCATTTTATCTTAAGTTAGCATGTGAATTTCTTCATGTATACAAAAACATTACAATACTTAGTTTGGTATAACTGGCTTTAAAACTTATATTGATGGCGAATTTGACGTATAAAAACAACGGTAATTTTACGTTATCAAACAAAAATTAATAAGCAAATTCAATACAGTTATGATGTAATATGTTTATGATTTTACAACGTTATCGTTAATAACTTTCCTTTATATCTTTAATAAATGATAAGAACTTCATTGACCGTCAATTATTAAATGACCATCTAGATAACCTTAATTATATTTCATAAAATCCCTTGAAAAAGTTGAGATGATTTCAAATTATGAAAATGTTAGGATTGAAACCAAGCATCGATCACCCAGAGCTGCGTATTATAAGATGGAGCAAGTACTCATCTTCAGATCCTTGAAATTGAACTTGTTCATGTTTTTTCTTTTTTTTTAGCGGCATGTAGGTCAAAGTATATAAAAATGCTTTTTGGCGTGATGTACCTATGCCCCATTTTGCCTCCATTCCATGTGCAACAACAAAAGCACGACTTTTACAACTTCACGGGCCAGCAGTAATAAATTTAATGTCCATTTTTATGAGATTTAAATGCATGCATGATTACGTCCTTTGATCGAAATATAAACATGTTAAATCATAAAAAAATCATTATGTTTTAGTTATAAGCCATGTGATAGCGAGATAACTACACGTGTTCGTAAATTTGCTGCCCTGACTATCGATTTCCGACAAGTACAACGGAAAAGTGGGGAGAAATGGAGGGAAAAAAAATTGCACAGAAGGAAAATTAGTGCGATCTTCTTCCTGGAGTCCAATGGGATATTAAGTACCCCTGGGGTGTTTATTGCATAATTATCTAGCAGATTTCAATAAATCTATAAAATCCACAACGAGATAGAGCGACGAGAGCAGAGAAAAAATGGCTGATGTTGGGAATTTGTTAATCCCCCCTATAGCTCACGTCATTCAAAAACGTGCTTTGATTGCCCGCTATTAATTGTGTGACTGATTACACCTTTCTTGGCTGCAAACATTCTGCCTAGACCCAATGCCCAGTTATGTTCAGGTGTTGGCTGTAAAAACAGCGTTTACGACCCAATTTTCTAGTTGCAATTCTCAATGTACACAATGCATACTCTATGTTCGTGATTGTCATTTCATATTAAGTGGCAATTACACGTTTTATGTGCGTTTTATATGTGTTAATTGGCTTAGGTAAAGTTTAATTTGTAGAAGAATAAAGTTCCATAAAGTTTGAGCATAAAGATCGTTCGTTGACTCATGTAAACTGATATTGTATAGGATGGGCATTTCTATAAACAAAAAATGAAGTAAATCATTTATTTGATGACCAGCTTTTACTAACTTAAGTGTTTTATTAATCTAAAAGTACATTTCAGAAAATTGTTGCATGTCATTCATATTATGCTCTCATATCCATAAAAATAAAACGAACAAATTCTCTAACTGCTGTCATGAGGTGAAGCACAACTGTTTAGTAATTGAAATATATTTCATCTCACACTATAATATAACTCACACTACTGTCAGACTACTTACTATAGGCATATATGTATAGGTCGTATAATGTAAAAGTATTGAAGTAATATAGTTATGATTATCAATGTTCAGTATCTGAGGCATAAAAGCAAACAAAATATAAATAACACCTATGCTGAGTATTTGTTCTCCAAAATTTGGTTTAACTTCTATTCTCAGAAAAGTGTAACTAAAATGCAAATACGGACAATCGATAGTTGGGTCGCTCGAGAGATGGAATTGGATCATTATCATCCTCATTCCAAAAAAAAAATTACGAAATTAGGAGAAAGGCGTGGAAAACTGAGGGTGTTTTAATGACTACATGGGAAAGTGGATCAAGAATGACAAATGGATAATGTTGATGCATGATGTCGTGGATTAAGGATCAACAGAATACCATTGGTAAGACCCCAAAAACAAATTATGCTCCGATGATAAACGCCAGCTTATATAAATGTGTTAGCCTTCGTGCGACTCATGGATTGCGCCACAATCTCTTTTTTGCAAACATTGTATCCTTTTATATCTTATAACAACGAAACATGTGCTTACAAATAGTTGCTAAACTGAATATTTTGACAGTGGACGATCATCACTATCATGTTTTAGAAGGCTCTGACTTCATTCCCAACCCATGGGAAAAGCATTATGCGATTAAGATATTTTAATGAGAATGGGTATTATCACTCCTTTTTTTAATTCCTAAACAACTTTAATGCCTTGAATAAGTAAATGTTAATGTTTGTCAACTTTAAATGGAATGAATTAAATACTGTATTTATAGTTTAGGATTCTAGATTCGACCAGTAGAATTATTCTTGCTTACCAACTTTTAACGATGCTGTACTTAATTTTCTTATTTTTTATGTTACACTTTCTCCCCTAGTAGATTTGATTATACAGAGAAACGTGACCTGATATCATATTTGTCAACACTTTATAAACATCCCATGGGGTGCTGATGTCAGTTGCAATTAATGATCATTTTCCAAGTCATGCCACTCGATTAGGATTCTCCATGTTCAGCATATAGGTGTTTTATGCAGATTTTTAGTTGCTATTTTGTCCTCATCTTATTAATTAGGTATACAATTTCATGGGAATGCCTCGGATACATCATGGAGTACAAATTTACACAATGATAATACATCATTATTAAGGTGGATATTTCACAACGAGTTTAAGGCCATGAACATAAGAACAACTACATCTCATTTTCTCTTTCGACAGTACAATGCACACATTCTCTCTCTCTTTCTCTCTGAAGATGCTTAGAGAAATGAAAAATATTGAGTAAATTTCAACACTAAACTCTTCTACTCATTACTCAACTTTTCAGTTGATCTGTGGAGCATTTGCTTCCAAAGCAGAGTTTTTCATATGCTTTGAGCATAATTTCTTCTCTGAACTCAACAATGACGTCGTCCCTGTCCCTTGGCAACTGAAAAGTTTAGATGAATAAGTAGGCCTGTCGTTTGAAAATCATACCTGGAAAATGTGTAACAAGATCGTTTTTCGGTACTAGGTTACTGTGTTATTTTTTACGACCTAAGCACTTATTAAAATAGGCCTGTGTGTTTTGAGGGTTTACCTCAATTTCAGGTAAAAATATACTCGGACGTTTATCCCCTCTCCCGACCACTCTCTCTTCAACTAGTTCATTTTGGGAGTTGCTACAACACTTCATTATGTTGCAACCCGAGGAGTTTACCATGGTCCCCCTTGCTACGACCCCGGGCCAAATCGAGCTGAAACCCACAAAAATTGGGGCCCGGATGTGCTGAAGAACAGGGAGAGGGGTTGACCTTTGACCCATTCGCTCGTGTGGTCATCTCCGGACCTTGGGAGCCGGCATGCAGGTATAAGGTGGAGTGGGGCCTCAGAAAGTACAAATGATGGAGGGGAAACTTTTGGCCCAGGGTCGCACTGCAGCTCCTGAATGGGGGAAATTGGGATAAATTCGTTGCAAAGCTAGGATTCTTGGTGTTGTTGCAGTGTCTAAATATCTGAAACTTCCCATAAGAATATTCATTATTTGTAAGGTAGGACCTACCAAATCCCGGCAGGAAAAATCGCATGCAGAAATTAGATATGCATGGGAGAACACTGGCATCCAACAACTCTTGATAAGAAATCATTTTTAACTAATTGCAAACTATATTCTGTTTTACTTTGAAAATTTCTTTTCTGTATTTTTTTCTGCTATTGTCATGTTCCAACAAGAAGACTTATTACAAGCTTGTGTTGCAAGTAATGATCTTCTTGTCAGCAATGACTTCTGCTGCACCTTGTACACTCAACCCGGAAGGAGTAAGATTCTCAGAAAGTAAACTGCGAACGGATGACCAAAATGTGTTTGCTATGTTATGGGGTGCCACGGTTGGTTGGTCAAGGAGAGTGAAAGGGCTTCCAACTGGCCATCCATTGTTGGTGCTTGCAAGGGACATTGGACACAGAGCCTGCATCGGTGTTCTTGACCATTGAAGAAAACAACATAAACGGTCAATGCGCCACGGTAAGTTATGATAAATCGGTATAGTGGAGGGTCTTATTGGGTCGCACGTCCACCAAGTGACCATCTGCACGGTGTTCATTGTGGAGTGCGCCCACTTTACCATTGACACATTGGAAGTACAGGGTCCGAGAAGGTGCAAGATCAAGGTTACTCGGACCTTACTCTTATTGACGTAATGGTCAACATCTTTTTTTCTATCACCTTATTCCGGCCATAAATGCCCCTTGGGCCAATATTATATGACGAAGGACCACGAACAATTGATGCGCATTGACCACGACAAAAAAAAAAAAGCAAGTCCGAAAAGAAAATGAAAGAAAAGAAAAATCCCCTTATTTTCTTCACTTGACCCCTGCTCGAACCACGGGTTCCCACGGGAAATAACAATCGATCGGCTCTGACCAATGGCCAGATCGGAATCATTGCTAGATCTAATTGAGATCCATGCACTGACCAGTGGTCGAGGCAACGCGCGAAGAAAGGGAATGGGCAGTGGACAATGGCCGCCGTGCTGCAGAAAGATCATCGGACATTTAAGGGGCACAATAGCCGCTACCTGCCCATTGACAGCGGAGGGAACATGTTTTTAGCCCGCATGACTCGATGGATCGGAATGACCCTTACAATATTTCACTAAAAACGTTCCCTGTTGGGTCAACTGGACGGATCCATGCATGACCAAAACAAAAACAGGAAAGCGAAATAGGGCAGGTGGGCCTCGAACCGTGTGTTTTTGGTGGCCGTTTTCTAAGTGATGTCATAACGTAGCCAATGGTGCAAACTTTTAAAGATTATTGATGCTACATTGATTGTAGAAATGTGGCAAAACGACATCAGAAATGTATTTAAATTTCAAATAAAGCTGTTTTATCAATGAATTTGTACTAATCACCAAATGATAACAAGCTTCTTTTAGTTTAATCCATATACATAGTTAAAACCGGTTTAAACTGGCAATAGTCTAAATTATCAGTGTTTCGTACAACTTAAGGAAAAGTAATCCATCCGTTTCTATTGAAGGAATGATGAACTTGGGCACTAAGGTGCATTCTTGTTTTGTCTGTAAAGGTCAAGGATAATTAATTTAGACTTTTGATATTTCAATCGTTAATTTATTTTCTGCTTGTACACTGCCAATTTAATGTCCTAATTTACATACCGCCATTTGCGCAGTTTCAAACGTTGATATTTATTGGAAAAACAACCTGTTGCATCGAAGAAATGTACTATTTATAACTTTAAGTAGTTAATTTAGATGCACAGTGAGGCGTGTGCCTGTGGATTAGAAACTTATTTTTAAGACATGCAAATCAACGGTATGATCAGAATTTATAATTATTGACAAATAATTTAGTCGTTACACAACTACGTATCAGGCCTTGTCAAGATAAACTCTAGTTTAATCTGCTTAAGGTATAGAAACTAATGGTTATTATGTGCAGAAACTGGTCTCTACCTTCCTTCAGTCTGTTAGTTGAGCAAAAAAAAAACATACAGTATGCCTACCATTTGCAATATCGGAAATAACAAATTTTGTGCAGACATGTACATGTATTTACATATTTGATTTTATCGCTTTTCTTAGTCACTGATATACCTGTATATTAACACAAGGACTTCGTTAGCATGTATCACAGCACGTAAGTCGATTTTTTTTTTAAAAAAGTATTAGAGGACACGGAAGTGGAACTCCTTGAAGTTTTTTAATCGGTTTTGCTAGTTTATGTGCAGTGTATGCCCATTTGTGAACGCAGTACAATACTAAATCTATCTAGGCAACACTGTGAATGTTAGCAGTTTTATTTCTTATAAAGGGGGGTCCTGTAAGGTAAGCATATTTTATCGGCCAATTCATATTCATGGTAAGCCAGTCAAGTTATTTTTAAACTTTTAAAGCACACGTATGGCTGTTTTATAGTTGATAAATAAGTATCATCAAGATATCTGAGTGTTTAAAAATAAAATGCATTTTAACTACAAGGATATAAATAGCGCAGGTATATTTTTGCTTAAATTAACCACCGTGTAAGATGATATTGCATTCTTCGAAATGTCTTCTCCATGACCAAATCTTTAAGGTAGTCAGACTTCATCATTTCAACTCCTTGGTGAAACTCAGCAGCTGTGTCTGACCAATACTATTGGTCTTTCTTCTTGTATTTACATGATTTGCTGATTTAGACAACATTTCAAGACTTAGAAAATGTCAAGAATGACTTCCATCAGATTCTTGCACATTGTATACTGTGATCTAAAATTGCTTGTTATAATGTGCATTAGGCATTTTACCCCCAACCATTTGGCATCTTTTTGCTGTTTGTAGGGTAATAAATTGAATTGAAAGTCACTTTGCTGTACAATTTTGTAGTAAATGATTGAAACTTCATCCATCATTTTTATTCTATGCGAATTTATTGCTTTACAAGATTATTGAAATAGAAGATTGTCGTATTAGATAATTTAGTTTAACCCAAATTAATTAATTATGAAACTGTAATACGCTATATGGGATTAAGTTGTCTATTGAATTTCTACTCGCATTCTTGGCTTCAAGTTAAACACAGTAGCATATCATACCGAGGCCATCATCATTATCAGAAAATCCCTTATGATACTTGTTTAAGGTCAAAATGTGAAGATATGTTTTAAGTCTACAAGATATTTTATAGTATTTCAATATAAAGCGAAATTTTTTTACTTCCTAAATCAATGTATGTTTCTGTTTAGTAGGTTGAAAACCTATTCTTATTCCATCAACAACCCAAAACAAACAAAAATCACAACGACGGGAATAACTATTACTAAAATGCATAGAAACTAACAAAATATTATCTATTGCTGCTTGCATTTTCAATGTGAGTGTACCGTTTCCACATAATTGTTGTTGTTGAAAGTATCATTATATATTTCTCATGGAAACAATTACTAATGTATTACAATTTTTAGTAGTATTGCAAGCAGATGTTTCTGGTTAGAATCATTTCAGTAAGTTCGCCACTATCTTATAATATGTGATTTAACGTTATAATCTTCCCTCTATTCACTCATCTATCATAAAAACCAAAGAATTAAATAACATTATTAATATTGGCAATATCTTAAATATTAACTGAAGGTCCATATTATGATCGGTCTATGTTTTCAGTTGTAAAAAAATAGTTTCACCATTCTCAATATTTTGTAAATCACTTGTGAATGTAGGTCTCATAAGAGATCATAAGGCACCTGACCTGATCAGTGTTGATTTGTAAATTACTGCTTTTCGTCCATATCAAGTTTGAATGTACACCACTACATCTATGCAGTCTAAATAAGGTGTGAATAACATTATAAAACACATGATTAGAATATTTATTAACAAATATAGCTGCTGGATACATTGGCGTGATAATAAGAATTTTAAAACGCTGGCCTTCAGCAGTTAATTTGAATAGCAAATGCGGAAGTGATATGCTTAGTATGTTCATTGGGTGTCAGGTTTCCATTTCAGTATTACAGAAACCATCCCAATGTCCATTTTAAAAATTGGCGACGATTTTTCTTGATGCATACTTCTTTATACATCTTAAGTATTGTTTTTCAAACGATCAAATGCCTTGTTATTTAGAGTTATCCTGTTTGTATTACATGCACGCATTGTCGAGTTGCACATCATTTAATGCACAAAATATATCAAATTTTATTTGATAGTATACAATAAATATCACAAAGTATCACAAAAGATATGAGATTGAATATCTTCTAAACCGTAAGAGAAACGGCAAATAAATCACTTAATTCTAAAACACTATGATGATGCTGCATATGTTGTCACAATAAGATATTATATCAAGTTCTATACTGAGTTCAAGGGTCAGTTAAAAAAATACATTTAAAAAAATATCTTTAATATTTTATGGGCACGTAACATATAAAACGTGTGCTAATATGTTTAAAATGGGCCTACAGTTTACCATAATGCCCACATCAAAATCATAATTCATAGTAGTTAGTTAACCATTGTGCCCATTCCTTGTATGTCATTTGATGCTTTATGTATTCACGTTTTTTGCCCATTGTTCATTGTTAACCTTTTTCATGGAAAGAACAAGGGGTCCTATTTTTTAACCATTGAGGGTATTTGACTTGTAATAATGAACAATTAAGAGAAGGTTACTTATAGGACAAACGATTGTGAATGAGTTCATGAACAATGTCCTTAGAGTACATTTGCCTGTTACACAACTGTGGATAAAGTTGTGGTCAGTATTATTGGCATCGACATACATATATGATGATGCAGCTGTAAAAGTTTGTTTTTGGTAAATTAAATTGAGAATTTAAGATTTCAGAATACCTATACTTAAGTGTATTGTCCAAATGGTGATTCAAATATAAAAGCACGTATGAAACAATCAAAAATGTTTGGGAGTGGCAATTTTATGAGCTTGTCTAATGTGCAAAATGGCATGGATGTTTTATTGTCCAAGGACACATTGTAAGTTATGTAGCTTGTTTTATAAATACCTTAGTAAAACATTTGCCTGTAATGTATATTTATTACATATTATAACCCATTTGTATTTACCCCATGATCTCAATAATCTCTTAATTAATAATGGGCTGTAACAGCCGCAGTAACAAGGATCTATTAATAATCTGCTACATAGTAGCCATCTTAATAGCCTCCAACCATATAATTACAATGTGTTCATTTTGCATAAGAATTATATAAAAATAATAGCAAACTTTTGAATTTCAGCCATAATATGTGCAGAAATTAGTACAAGTTGCAATCATGTCAATTGTGCACTTGAAAATACTACACTTTTGGTTAAACAAGTTTTCTGATGTGCAGACCATGTCTGATTCATTATTTGTAAGTATTTTGCAAATACTGTTTATGCAAATGTTGATATAATGACATAACATACCTTATTTGATGGTGATTGTGTTTCAAAAATAAGTTTTTTGAGGGGAAAATGCTTGAAATAATCCATTTCTTTTTTCTTCCAATGTATGCAAATCCACTTATGTCCAACAGATGTCATTTCACACATGTCAAATCAATTTGTGAAATTTAAATATGTGTGTTAAATTTGCCAATTTCTGATAAGTAGACATCATTGGTGCAGCTCCTACAATTCCATGATTGTTGATGAAAGGATGGAACATGTCACTTTAGTTGCCAGATATAACCCACTGTCCTCTGTCATTGCCTGTTTTTCTACTGGATATCAACCCTTGTTGCTATTAGTAAATATGACCTACGTCATATGATGTCTAGACTTTTGCAGTTTGAGACATCAAAGATGCCTCACCTGCTTTATATTCACTTCTTTTGCTTTTTTACATATATAGGATAAAACATGTTGTCTGGTACATTCTGGTTGGTAATGGCATCATCAGTGCCATTTGTTTGTGCATGTTTTTTTGTTGCATTTGATGGGAAGGGAAGATGTGCATAAAAATGTCTTTTCCGAGAACTTCCCCACAATTGAATGAATTCATTATGATAAAAGCTAATAACCTCACTAAATTATTATCAATGTTATTGACTTGATGTATGCAATTTGACTTCATTTTATTTTTGAAAGATTGCATTTGGATTTAATTTAAAGGTGCGATTATGTTAAGAAATGTTAAGAAGTATAATAAAATCAGTACTTCGTGATTAACAATATGCCTCCTCGATTTATTATTCATATTGCGGTATGCATTGCCATTGTAGGTTTTAAATGTTTTGTGTACGTAAATATGTAACGTGGCAACATATCCATGAATGCTAAAATTGCATGCTACCTGTGTTTGCCAATATTATATTCGTGTTTTGGAAAAAAATGTTAATAATCTACTTCATGAACTTGGTGATTTCTGAAACTTTTTGAAAACTGGAATTGGAACAATAATAATAGTTTTTAAAATGTTTTGTACACTGCATGTGTAATCTGACATAAATCAATAAACAAAGTCAAAAGATGTGAAAACCATAACCTAAGTTTTAACTTAGAAATTCACTATATAGAAATGGCTTGTAATATATTCCACGTGCATTACCGTGAAATAAAACGAGGAGACCGAAATGTTTAGACCAACGATGTTTTGAAAATTACTCAAAAGTGTATTACATTTTTCTTAAAATATTTTTTGTGTAAATCTGTTTGCATCTAAGATAAATTCAAATCTGAATTTAAAATTTCATAAGAATTCCTACTTAAAATGTATGTGTGTGAATTAAGAATAGTAATTGGGTTTGTTTATTCACATAATTTCTGTGCAAATTAGTACCATAAAACGAAGAAGTGAGTGGGCTTTTAAATAGAAATGATGAAGATTCAAGTTTGTTGTTGATTGCTTTCTGAGATTTTAAGTATGTTTGTTGAACTCGGCTCAATGACCGATGCAATGGCCGTTCCAATGCTATGAATTACATCTAAAATCAGAAACATACGAGTAGGTCCATTTTGCGAAGTGAACGCCTATTATAAAACTTGAGTGACATCCAATGTTTCTATGCAGGCGTTTTCAGATAAAAACATACTTAACAAGAAAATTTAACCTTCACAATGTTGGCCATTCACTCTCCAATATGATTGCGAACCTGTTATTTAACTACGACCGTTAAGGTGTAACATGTTGTGCAAGTGTAGGTATCCAAACAATTTCCTCACAAGTAAATTATGGTTTCTTGGAAGTTCTTAATGCTATATTATTTATAACAAAAATGTGTCGTACAACAGAAATTGCACGTATCATGAACCTCGTGGAACTTCTACCTGCATTCGTTAAACCCATGATATGATTAATTTTCACAAAAGTGAAAAAATGTTTGTTCGTTTGTGCCCTATGACTTCTATAGCAATTTATGTTGGTGGTAAGTTCATGTAACTAGTCTTAATATTAATCTACAATGTCAAATTAAAATGTTTTATTTATTTTCTGTTTAAGTTTTTGTTGGAAATTTGAAAACGCAGTTGATGGCAAGGAAGATTTAAAAAGAGCGTGCACAATGGGATGTTAAATGTGCTGTAATCCTTACCTTTTTCAAAATGTAGGCCAACTGTGACATGGACTTGGCAGAATTATATAATAGTTCTGAGGATGCAGCTGACCCCAAGGCAGGGGTGTAACTGTTCTGTAAAAGTTTGACAAGAAACGAGAGTGAGTACCGTTGGTGAAGGACTATACACTAAAAAAAATGAAAGAGGGAAATGAAAAAAAAAAAAATCCAACCAAAAAATGAACAAAAAAGCAAAATCGCAGCAGGAGGAAGGATGGAAAAAAAAGTTTTCATTAGCAATTACGTTTAGATAGCGTAATAAAAGTAGTTTTGATAAATGTCACTTCATGTTATCATCTGAATGTAGAAGTAGAATACTTATCCCCAAAAATACCCAATGCATTTTCCACTTATCTCCCCCAATCCACCTTTGACCCAGGTTGTTATGGAAGCTATATACCATCAAGCAAAAGCTTGAGCCAATCGTGATATACGTTGTTGCTTTTTGGTCATTTTATTTTACTAAGTTATACAAAGAAACAAATCAGGTTCTACTCCTACGGTAGTTTTCGAAGGTGGCAAGGTCATCTTGTGCAAAGTCACCTCCAACACAGATGACCAATTTTACGAGCGACGCGTCCTCCTCTTCAAAGCCAATACACCTATTAAACTACCTCGGTCACCGTAAATATACATGTTTTTTTCACACAAAAAAGGCTTCTTATTACTCAGAATTGCAAAAATAGATGATCATTAGCATCACTATTGTTCTGTAACCATTGTCCAAGGTGTGTTTTTCACTTTCATGACAGTGAACATTAATGGATTATTTATTGTGAGTTTTTGGGGAAAAAAAGAACTGATTCCAAGTAATGGAAGTCTAGCCTCCCTATAGAATGTGCTGAAAACGTTTTGTCTATGATATTTAATTATAATCTTTTTTAAATTACGAAAGACTAGTATATTTTCTTTATTTATTTGCCATTTATAATCCCACCAAGCTCAAAAGTCGAAACATCGACTCAAGTTTTTTGTACTGAAAATTGCCAACTGTTTTCAATAGAAGATTGAAAATGTCAGTTTTCAGATATATATACAATTCTTGAAGTCCTCCTTTCTTGGTGAACAATCTTGCACTGAAGTATGTAGTTTCCTTTGAATGCTGCCAAATGATTTTTTCCTACGAAATCGATTTGTGCAAATATAATGGTCCAGCTAAAGCAAAAATTCCAGCTAGTTGACAGCTCAAGTGCCAGTTATGAGATTCCAGTTCTGCTTCTTTCTGCATCGTCCTTGGCAAGATCATTGACCAAGTCGTAAAAATGGCAGGTGTTTTTCGCTTTTCCATGGCTTTTTTTTTGTGTGCAAAACATGGAAAGGCTGTAAGGAGATCTTAAACGTCTTAAAATTTTACCTAAGCTACCTAATTACTAAGAAAGGAAACTGCAATTACCCGAGTGGAGAAATACTCTAGATAGGGCACATTCAAGTTTGTGGAAATCGATGAACACAAAATTGGAAATAATGTAGGTTTGCAATTTCATAGCATGAATCCTACACATTCCCAGAAGTTTGGTGAATAGTTTTCAATAAAAAGCAGTTTCAGATATGGGAATTCGAACCATAGTCACATGATTGCCTGTGTACATCTGCGTAGCGTCTCTGCAGTCCATAGTGGAAGGGACCTGGTGGTCTGACCTTCTTGTTTTGTAGTGGAATTTGCTGTCCATTTTGGTATTTTGGTGTAGTGTGAAAATACAAGTGCTACTTGACCAATTCTAATTGAACTCGTCCACTCAGAAAGCAACAAATGTATCTTTTTAATATAGGCACAACATAAACACGAGGATAAGAATGGCATGTGTAAAGTGCTTAATAGTGGAGCATATGCGATTGGTACACCGATAACATTCCTGTGTGTTTCTCGACATGGCCCTCTAATGAGGATGTGGGTAATTACGAGCTCTACAAACGTAATATCATTTTGCCCTTTTAGACTTATCTGAAGGAAGCCATCTTGTGTTGTGCTTGCAAACACATTGCTTTCATTCTTTTCCCGTTTCCCCATCCCTTCAGTGAAGGAGGGTGGAACCTTTCTTTGGCCCTGTTTAGGTTCTCATCAGAGTACATGATTTCTTCTCTTCTTCACATTACCACCAAACCATCTGTCATTTTGTTTAAAATTATCTTTTCTTGTATTTTGACAATCCGTGGCCACAGCAGTTATTTGCGTGAACTACGTTTTATGTTTCCAGTTCTCCACATACAATTTTGAATCGCGTCATGGGCATTGGGCACATTGCTAGAGGGTGTCCAATTTCTCACAATCTTTGGTCTCCGCAGTCATGCAATGGTCACCAATCTACCCTTATGTTCCGAGTGGCATAATTTTGGAATGTGCCCGTTTGAAGAGCTGTTCAGAGTACATTTCAGGCATTGTTGACAGCACTGGTTTAGGACAGTTCATGACAATATGCAGTGGCATGCAAAATGGACAATGCTTGTTTCTTATTTATGGAACAATGAGTTGCGCAATTACATGAGTTTCCTTTTTCGTGTAATCGAAACTTGTAATTTTCATGAAAATCGTTTTATATGAAAAAGAGGAGAATAATTTTTAAATATTCACCCTTGTAAATGCTGACCCGAAGCTGGTACAAAAATTGAATTTTTCAAAACAGACATTAACGACTGTCAAAGAATAATAAAAGGTCAAGGAAGATTTCGCCCGTTAGCTTGGAGTTACGAAGTGATAACAAGTGAATTTTGGAAACCGGATTTCCTATCATTTCTTGCAACCTATTTGCATAATATTCATATATTTTTACGACTTAAAATTGAATTTTATGTGAAAGTTTTTTTTTTTGTTTTTTTGGCTATGCATGAATTAATGACTTGTTTACTTCATCACCGGTTGTACATTTCAGAAACAACAACTTTACAACTTCAGGTTATGTAATAAATCTGATGAAAGTAATGATGTTTGAAAAAAAAAATTATTTAAGATTATGCAAGATAAAAATTGTGGTCCTCTTGAAGCTGTTTTTAGCTGAAACGTTCTTTCAATATTAAGTTGAGTAGCTAAAAATAAGCTTACAACAAG
Organism: Julus scandinavius; assembly: GCA_034696685.1. Lineage (NCBI taxonomy): Eukaryota > Metazoa > Arthropoda > Diplopoda > Julida > Julidae > Julus > Julus scandinavius. The sequence goes on along the minus strand of JAQGAE010000043.1, from coordinate 37,833 downwards.
ACAAGTTCTGGCATACTGTCAAACATTCTTGACTCAAAAAACCAAAGAGTCCTGAATGCTAAAAATGATGTTCTTATGTGTAAATTTGATAAACATGGTGATGTTTTCAAAATATGTTTTACCACTTGCACTCGATTCAATGGATGCTTATTGGACTGTGCATTTTGGGTTTGTGGGACAGCAACGATCTTCAACTCCGTACTTTGGCAGGCATTTAACAGATGCGAATACAGATTCGTATAAAAGATGATTTCATAAAATATTGCCTTATTGGATTGATGGGTGTTCTGAATTCGGAATTGCTTATGTTTTTGATACTTGTTTATGTGATTTGGGTTTTTCCCTCTGAAGTGAAAATACTCGCTTGATGACAGTAATATATACAAATGGTCGTTCCTGATAGGTGTAACTTAGACACATGCATATTTCGAGCTGCAAATATTGTATCTAGTATTACTCTTAGGAGTTATTACATTTTTTTCCAAGCACCATCTATTGGCCCCTAGGTGAGTTCGAGGCAAATCGACTTGGCGTTCCTGAGTCTACTTGAGAAACGCGGAAGTGATTTCAATATAAAAACAAAAAATGCTTGTAATAAAGCAGTGAATTTCGTTTCTGTTCACGTGTTCTTCTCTCCAGTCTACCTGCGGAGAATATAAGTTGCGCAACGTAGGAAACTTGCTGTAATCGATTTTCTATTTTTAAATTTCTCAAATTGTCCAGCAATTAGACCCAAGCTGTGATTTGGGTCGAGTCTTGAGACAAACACAAACACTGATAAAATCAAAGCTACATACTAAATATTTTGTGGAGCGACTCCCTTTCTTGGGCACCTCGACTGAAAACCAGTATCCTACTGACAGTTTAGCAATGTCAAATCATAGTAAAATCTGAAGATTTTCATTTAATTACATTGTATACATATGTAAGTGTTGAAAGTTTGAAATGTAACCAAAATGAACTTTATTCCATGAACGTCAAAAGGGAAAGAACACTTTAAACAACACAACAGAATATACTGCATGCATACATACAGTGAAACAACTTTTTTGGAAAAATTCATGTTTTTCTCTACTTCATAACACTGAACATCATTGGTGATCTGGCTTATTCCCGGTTGCAAGAGTTCATCTTAACCGTTGCATCATGCTCCGTTTAATGGAAAAAAATATAGCATCCCTAAAATTTAATGATGCATGATGCAACGAGCCATAAGTCAGCCTCATCCATAACACGAAGAAACTCAAAAAATAGCATTTTAAGTTTTCAAAAAGAAAATTGCTCGTTTTTCAAACATTTTTCCACGAGAAACATTTTCCAACTAAGATAGGTTGAACAGTGTAGTAATATAAATGCTAATGAAATGAGGCCCATGACATTCCTTTAAATTAAAAACTGAGTGTCCCTGATGTGAAAATCAGCAGCAATGTCAAGAGCATTTCAAAAATAGAAACGAGTTATGCGGGACATAGGACGAAATTGGCGCCGTGTGACCTGGCCAGTGGCGCCAAGGGGCGGAACCCCAAAATGGCACATTACGTGACTTAATATAACGCTTATGGTTAGCGTTAGAAAACAACACATTTTTATCTTTTTTTCAGCACTTGGAAAACGAAACATGGCGTCCCCGATAAACAAAAAAAGTGCAAGCCTTGAACCTCAAAATGCGAACAATTTCTCAGACTCTGAACGAAACGTTTTGAGAATTGGTAATTGCGATTTATCTTCCAGAATCGGCCTGATCTCGTTCGCCTGAGAAACTGGACCAAACTAGCCGCTATCTTGCAGGAATGTTTGTTCGATATCTTTTGGAAAGGTAATAAATTTCTGCCCCGAAAGTTTCATAGTTCTCGTGGTTTTATTGTTGAAATTAACGGTGTTAGGATATTAAATTGTCCTCATAGCTCTGTCAACAGAAATTTTATCTTCAGAACATCTTTAGTACAGATTTTATAAGCAAAAATTCTTCTAAATTAAATAAATTTTCATTTACATAAGTGCTTTGAAATATATGGAATGAACAGTTAATTTACATTGTGCAAAAGAAATTGCTTAAGTTTTAGTTTTCTTGAACTAAACTTGTGATGCTACTAAAGCATTTGACATAAAAACTGGATACTTGAAGTGTTTCTATTTTATCAATAATTTAGATAAAAATAATGTAAGACTTGGAATGTCTCATGATAATTTTAGACAAGTTCTAAACTTCCAAAAACGTTTAGGTTTGTAGCCTGGTCTCATGTAATTGTATGGATGCTACATCGTAGTTTAATTAGTTTCACACCTTTTCATTTGCTCTACAATATCAGTAAATTCTGCACTAATTGATACACGTGTGGAAATAAATGAGTCTAATCAGCGTGAAACAACTTTGGGAATGTGAATTCACTCCATTTTTTTTGTTGTACTGCTTTTGTTGTTTCTCAAATTGATAACAAGCACTTGTCCATTGTTGGTTGATTTGCTGCGGCGTGTCAAACTGGTCAGCAATTAAATATCTTAATCTGAAGCAATTATTTTTTCCACACATTAACCTTACTAAATACACTTAGCCTAGATAACGACGCGAAGAGGTCTGTTGGTACGCACGAACAAATCAAACTCGTTTTTAATATTAACTTTATTGGTAATTAGTTAGGCATACTAATGCTTAACGTGGCACCATTTGATGAAATGAACGAAATTTTTACCTGTTAACGTTGCACCCAAAATGACAGGTCGGTCCTCTTGTCACTCCTAAATTTCTGATCATAATTATACGTACTTCAGGGAGGAAAAATGTGGTCAATTTCTCAAACTCTTGCTATTATCAATTCAACGTTGTTAGAAATATTTATTATTATTATTTGTCTTGGAATATGGTCGAAGTTCGTAAAAATGGATTTTTTTAAACTATTAAACACTTAGTAAATTAGACAACGCGGTTTAAAAAAAAAAAAAAAAATTGGTGAAATTTGATTACAATATATGATTTTCTTGTGATAATATCGACAATGTTCAACTAATCTAACCAGGAAGTTGGATTAGTAGGAGCTTATATACTGTTCCACTTATTTCATATCGTTTTTGAAAATGTTATAAAAAATAACAATGATTTTGGAGTCCAAATTCATGAGACAAAGGCAATTACATGCGTTTCATTTAACGGTTAAGGTACATGTAGGCGGTTGAACAGGCTATATTTCAAAATGAATTTACTGAGCAAAACGTTTATTTATATTTCAGTTTCAATCAATCTTATCCGTAGCTGTGGTTTAACATCGGCGGTGAGGTACACAAATTAAAAGGTAAAATTCCATCCATCATTATTCTTCGTCATGTGAATGTAATAAGCTGCGGGTTTCATATTGGTTTCAGTGTTGTTTTATGTCCTCTTCTTAAAATAGCGTTTCCCTTCCCTCTCCCCCAACAGATTTTATGGTTATTTAACTAAAAAGGAGATAATTCTCTTCAGAACCCCTATAGGCTTTATCGAGTTTCATCTTAGGATCATCAATTTTTTTTAATTGTACCTAAGTCGATACAAAATCTCGGAATGTTCCGAAGTGATTTTTCTAGGTTTTTAACCTCTGGTAATTTTTTTTTAATGTTCATAAGGCCTAGACCTTCGAGTTATTTTGGTTTGGTGATGAGCAAACCATATATGGGTCAATTCTTGCGAAAAAGAAAATAAAAAAAACTCAAGGGCGTCTCCTTAAAAAAACTTTCATAAATTTTCTTTGACAGCTAATCATTTTTGCAAAAAAGAGATGATGTGGTGGTGGTATCTCGAGGATTTAATGGCATAGTGTACTGGTCTTTTCCGATGTCTAACACAAATTCCTAGTTAATCAAATGATTTACGAGCTGGCAATTGAAGGTTTCAGCAGAAGCAGAAGCTTTTGGGGAGGGGAATTGGAAAATACTCAGCTTTTACATCCATTTCTGCTTTAGAACTTTTATTTTTTTGAAAAAGATAATCGAACCCAGGGCCCTCCCGGGCCTTGCATTTGGATCTAGGTGCGATAAAAACGTGTAATTATTGAGCAGTTAAGTTGCTTATTGGCTAAACATTAACGATAAAGGAGAGCCAACGAAGTCCTGGATATCGTTCCGAAGACAATTTTCGGTTGTTTTAATACATTTACAAAGTCGTAAAAGCGTGCTTTTTAACAGTGATTCTTATCTTGTGATCCTGCTTCAAAAAACATTAAAAATTGGTAGAAAAAAAACCACATATATTTTAGGTCGTCCATATTGAACGACCTGCAGTTTTGACAACAACAACAACAACACTTCTGCTAATCAATACATTATTCACAAAAATGGAATTAATGTAAAAGCAATACCACTTTTACCAAAATAATTTAAAAATCAAATTTATTTAAGTACTATTTGATTATGTGTTACATCATATGTGTGTCGTTGATCAAGTATGGATGGCCCCTTAATAAATGATAGTCCTTATTTGATGTCAAGATCAAATTAGGAAAGTGGGTTCATCTTATGAATAGTTAAGATAGTTTAAATTTATTATTATCACGTCGTGGTGTTTTTTTCCCCAACATTTTTTATGTCCTATTTTCCTTAATTTGATAATGTTGTTGATGAAGTTTTCGTAAGGTATTCGCACATCTCGGTTATTAGGTTATATGCTTTGCATTTGCCTTGGCCAAATCATTTCCTGACTGTTTTTTTTTTTTAAATCTTGAACATTTTCCTTGAATTTAGAATCCAATTTTAAAATTCCCGCTTAAACTGCAGTTCCTATGTCATTTTAAATTCAGGTCAGAAAGTGTTTAGCAAAAGCGCCATTCGTTGTACAAAGAAAACATTCCGATATTATTATATCGATACAGATTCGATTTCGCCGTTAATCTCGGCAATGGCGGAGCATGAGAAAGAAAAGCATTTGTGCTGCAATTCAGAAAAGCATTTCCATTCAGAAAATACTAATCACGAGCATTTAAACGATGCTTGCAAATCGTAAGTAATAGTTCTTAAGCGCACACAAGCATGATTTTATAGTTAGAATACTAAATTTTAACGGAAAAATGTATTTTGAAGACTTGGTAGTTAGCTCTCTTGCATTGCTCAATCTTATTTTTTTGGTCATTTTGATGGTATTTCAAAATTACTCTTTTAAATATGCTATAAAATCGATTCATTAAGTTAATACGTAACCATTAAAAATAAGGAGGTTTGAGCAATGCAGTTAAATCGTTTATCGTGAAGTAAAATTCGATTGTTTGACCCCAGTGACGAAAAAGGCCTACGCAATAAAAATAAGAAGAAAAAGAAAGGCCATAAAGATAAAGAAACGAAAGTAACCCAGACGGAATGCGAGGATGACGAAAATGGTGATAGCAAGGTAACTCCAAGTTGTTTGTTTAATGCGAAATAATCAGAAAATCGATTGTGAAATTTGACATTATTTGGGTGTGCTTGTGTTTCAGAATGCTGGGATTCCGTTATCAAAACTTCCAGACCTTCAAAAAGCTCTGGAACTGATAAATTTTCATCAGGGACCTGCAAAAACTCCTGAAGAAGCGTTGAGAAAGCAATATCAATTTTGGGATACCCAACCTGTCCCAAGGCTAGGTAATTAAATCAATGGATTAAATCAAAATTGTAATCTGTTCACTGTTTAAACCACACTCAACAGTGCTTAGTTTCATGTCATGTCGTGCCCAAATTGTGAAATCGTAAAATTCTAGTGCACGTTTTTACGCTATTTTTTTGTATTCTAGATGAAGATATCTCATGCAATGAGTCAATTGAACCAGAGAAAACTGTGGAAGAATTAAGACAAGAGCCGTATTCTTTGCCTGCCGGCTTCAATTGGGATACCTTGGATATCAACGCTACATCTGTGGTAATCTTGGATGCACAATGTTATAAACTCATTTTCATAAGGGTTGGGCTATCTGTTTTAAACTCTTTTTATCTGTTTAGTTGCAGGAACTGTATCAACTACTTAACGAAAATTATGTTGAAGATGATGATAACATGTTCAGATTTGATTATTCGCCCGAATTTTTGCATTGGTAATTACATTTATGCAATTGCAAAACTATTCTATTTTTAAACTGTGTAATTACAAATTGAATAATTTTTGTATGTACAGGGCCTTGCAGCCTCCTGGATGGCTTAAGCAATGGCATGTTGGAGTGCGTGTTACCAAAAGTGGTAAGCTGGTGGGTTTTATAAGCGCTGTCCCCGCAACAATTAGAGTTTATAACCAGTGAGTATGAATTAATTGATTTATATGTTTGAAGATGTAGAAATTAGTCATTGTAAATTGAGTGTTACTTTTTTGTGATTTTTAAACAGTGAGCAGAAAATGGTGGAAATAAATTTTCTATGCGTTCACAAAAAGATGAGGTCCAAAAGAGTGGCACCTGTCCTAATTCGGGAAATTACTCGTAGAGTTAATCTCGAAGGTATCTTTCAAGCTGTTTACACAGCAGGGGTCGTGCTTCCAAAACCTGTAGGAAGCTGTAGGTAAGGGCATTTGCTTGTTTATGAAAATAGACTGCATTTATTTATTTTTTAATCTGCTAATAAATTTATTTGTACAGGTACTGGCATCGCTCATTAAATCCTAGAAAGCTAATTGATGTTAAATTTTCCCACCTAAGTCACAAAATGACGATGCAGAGGACTTTAAAGCTCTACAAATTGCCTGAAGTATTTTTGCATTAATAATTTATTAAGTGACAATGTGCCGTTTCATCGTGACATGCATTTATTAATACTGTAATCGTTTTTAAGATGCCGAAGGTTCAAGGATTTAGACAACTAGCTCAAGATGACATCCCAAAAGTTCACAAGCTTCTATCTGACGTAATATTTCTTTGATTGCTTCCCGTTTATTTTTTTTATTACGGCCTGGCTTCATATTTTCTCAAAATCTTAGTATCTGGGAAAATTTGATCTTGCCCCCGTGCTCACCGAGGAAGATATCATCCACTGGATCCGCCCTCGTGAGAATATCATCGATTGTTATGTCGTCGAAGTGAGTGTACGGTTTGGTGATCATTACATGGAATAAAAGTAAGGTTATTAAAATGATGGTTTTAAATTTCATTGCAGAATAATGGGATTATCACCGATCTAGTTAGCTTCTATACCTTGCCATCAACTGTGATGCATCATCCTGTTCACAAGTCACTGAAGGCTGCCTATTCATTCTATAATGTTAGCTCAAAGACACCTTGGGCAGATCTCATTGGGGATGCTTTAGTAGTTGCTAGAAACGTAAGTTCATACGACTTATATTAGATGCTAATAGTCTAATATTAGAGACAAATAGTTCTGTTGTGTATCACGTCCTGTGGAGTGAAAGAAATAATTTCCCCACTGTTTGTTCATAGGCCGGATTTGACGTCTTCAATGCTCTCGATCTTATGGAAAATAAGGAATTTTTACAAAAGCTGAAGTTTGGCATTGGCGACGGGAACCTTCAGTATTATCTTTATAATTGGCGATGCCCACCAATGCCACCAGAGAAAGTAAGCGCACCTTACGTATTCAATTCAGTTGTTAAAATCCCATTTTGATGCGTTACCATCATGTTTAACTGTGATTGTTTTCTTTTTAGGTTGGCCTAGTTTTACAGTAGTGCCTCATTCCTCGATTCATACTCGTTCATTCATATATGCAAACGGAAAATAAGTTTACTAAAACGTTTATACAAAGCATCCCTAAAATTGTCCTCGAATGCCATCTATGTGGCTAGGATTCTGCACCCAGCACACTCTTAAGTGCTCTTTTAGTGATTAACTCTCTAATAGATGACTAAATATAAATTATTTGTAACTGAAATGTGGTGTGTCACCTACTTGCAAGGCGTCAAAATTCTATAAGATTTTAAAGCGTACTGCCCAGCATTTCTATAACCTTAGTTCAAAATCTGGCTTAGCATTGGGCGTAAATAAATTTCGACTTTTGAAATTGTCAGGATAAAGGCTAGCTAAGCAGAGATTTCTTAACACAAAATTAACACGATCTATGTTATTAAACAATAATGTAAAAAAGTCCTTTGTATAACAAAACTATAAATAGCAAAACTTGTTCAATGTGGAGCTATTTTGCTATTTACCATTAAGTATACAGATACACTTAGGGAAAAATTTCCTTGTAGCCTGATGGCATAATCTTTCTTAGGTTAATTCAGATTTGTTATTTCCATATTTCGGTTACGTTTTTGCCATTTTTTTAAAAACTCGTTTAGTTAGTAAAAGAATGTTTCTGACTTTATAAGTATACCCCTGGAGTTTTGAAAGTTTCAGATTTTCTTGCAAACTTTCTATTCTAATATTGCCTTATCATGGCAAAATACCCCGTTTATTTTTAAGGCCAAGCAAAACAGTTTGTGCTGGAAAACGATTATTTTTGGATAACCTACAGAAATGATTGCATTGCTTTTTAGCTTTTCTGAAACTGTTAGAACCGAATATTTCTGAATATTTCAAGCTGCCTAAATTTAGTTCTGGATGTGTTTAAATGTATTAGTGTGGATTTTGAAAACTTTCTCAAGATTGCTAGCTGACTTTTAGTGCGTATATGTGTGTGATTTTGTACGTAACTTGATTGGGAATCCAGGCTTAATGCAATTGATTAAATTTTAATGTAGGCTCGATTGTCAATACAAATTGACCAAGGACTTGTTTTTTTAAAATCGTAAGAAATAATTAAATAAACTTCTTGTGTCATTTGGATTTTTTTTTTTATTTATTGAGCGAGAAAACTGGTTAGAATAGAATGTAGTTTTAAAATCCATCCATAATAAAAATAATTTGCATAAACGAAGTCTTATGAGGTAATATGCGATTGACCCTTTTCGGCTTACGTGTCGAAACAATGGCTTACCTCGTGTCGGCTTCCGGCTTAGATAAAATATGAGAAGGCCGTTGCTACTGTAAACGACGAATACCTTCCCTCGACATAAAGTTACCCCATTCTGTCATATGGGTCTGCCTAGTTTTTAAAAATTGCGTTTGGGAGCTTTAGAATAAATCTTAAGCCTTTTTTATGTTGTATTGTAGTTTTCCTTTCGAGTAAAGTTTCAAAATTTACTAAAAAACGATCAAAAAGATTGTTAAAATAGCTTATAAATTGTAAGGGGCGTGACTAAACTTAAGTACGCACATGCGTGTTAAACTATTTCCTGCTTGTGCATGCGCAATATAGCCATTCGGAAGGTTTTTGTTGAGAGGAAGGTTTCTGTAGTTGCACTTCCTCATGTCATTAGAATGATGTTCTTGTAGTTTTTTTACGGAGTTTCGTAAATTTCTTTATTGATATCTACTATAATAATGACTTCGATGTACGTAAGGGACGAGTCAGGTAATATACAGCATATTAATCGATAAGGATATCAGGTTTTCAGATTATCATATCTTGAAATACGGTTAATAAGCATGATTGAATTACACAAGGGCATGCTTACCTCACAAGCCGCATAGAATTGATTTATCCTTTTACAGTAGTTTATTGTCTGGTATTTATTTAGGTGCTACCTTTATCCCTGCCACCCAAAGACCAGATGGAACTTGGAGAAAAGCTCGTCGGGTTAAGGAGGGATACGTACCCCAAGAAGAAGTACCTTTGTAAGTATTGCATGGTTTTGGTTACAGATATGGTGTTTTATCATATTCTAAAAAACGGGCTAATATAATCGTCAACCAACTTTGCAACGCATCATGATGCCACTTTATTAAGCTCTCTCACGTATTTTTACAGATATGAAAGCAAAGGTAAACAGTGGGCCAAAGGTAGGCCAGACGATCTGCCAGTGGGAATGAGCAGGGAAGATTCTGTGAAAATGAGTCAATCGTCTCAGACAACGGACATAGTGGGCTTATCGAAAGCGGCCAAGAAGAGTGCAAAAAAGAAAGAAAAGAAAAAGTCACAAAACAGCGAGGTGAACAAAGAGTTGTGCGACAAATTAAATAACACTCAGATTTCTGATGGTCCTCAGAAGAAGAAAACTGGCACCCAGCCCATAGCAACCGATCCAATCAAAAGACTAAAAAATCTGAAGAAAAAACTCCGGGAAATCGATGCGCTTAAATCAAAGATCGAGTCCGGAGAATTAGAAAATCCGGACAAAGACCAGCTGGAAAAAATCATCAGAAGAGACCAGGTGGAAAAGGAAATTGAAGATTTAGAATTGCTTATCGATGAATAGGTACCAACTCTTGATGACAAGATCCTATTTATGCTGCCTCACACAAACCACCGATTTAAAAACTCAGATATGGCTCTAATTTGCAAAATTGCAAAAGAATCGAGCGAAAAGTTTATTTCAATATCAATTGACAGCATGCTGGTAGCCGATATTCTCTAAATTCTAAAATATCTTTTTGCATTATGATGGTGTCACATTGTCTGAAACTGCATTTTGGCACGATAATTTAATTTGAGTTAAGCATATTTTGATAGCATCGTTGAAGGAAGTCAAGCATCAGACCAATAGACTTCCAAAGGGACACAAAGTGCAGGTAACTCGAGCTGGACTTGTTGCAACGCTAAATGACCTTAACGAACTAGCCAAGTTCCAAAATCATGATTTTTATATGCATATCGAATACATGCGATTTTGATGGAATTTTATTCATTTTTTTTCATGTTCATTTTATGGACATTATTTCCATTTTTTGTGTGTGTACAAAATTTTTCCTGAACCAGATGTTCGTAAAAAACAAAACTTTGCTTTTTAAAATCTGGCAATTTTTTCTGATTATTTGAAAGAAAAGTTTCAAAACGATTTGTTAACATGCAAATTTTTTATTTCACATTTGATGAAGTTCTGTAAATGACAAATAATAGCACAATTAAAATTCTGTGCAATACATTGATATAGTCTCTAGATTGCTTTTATTTATAGGTCATTTCGGAATGGTTCAATCTGAAGTTCTTGGAAACGTAATTGCCAACTTCAGCCCAAGCTTCCGGGTATGTTAATTTTTCTCTTCATAGAAATGTTTCAATATGATGTTATGTATTCTCCTGCCCAGCTAAAAATGAAGCACATTTCCAATAAGTTGGTAAACCATATATATATATATATAGAACAGGTTAGTTTAATGTTAATTTTGCACCATTATTCTATTGCAAGGAAGCAAAATAAATTATAGGGAACTTCAAAGATTCATTTTAAAATTTGGTTGACCACTGACTGTAATGAAGTTTGTTGCTCAATGGGACAGCACACAATCGACCAATTACCTTTATATGCATACTCCAAGGCACCTGAAATAGTCCTCATGTCTGCTTCTATACTTTGAGACCAGTTTTCAACGTCTCCCAGTTCCTAAAAGGCAAGTTGAGAAATTAACCAATGTTAAATATGCAGCATATTATTACAAATCATTCCTGCAATAATACCTTTAACGCTTGGTTGAAATTCTCAACCATGTGAAGCCACTGAACAGTTTGTTTTGCAAATTGTGTAGCATTGATGTGTAATTGCTTTGCCTCAGCATCTAATTTCTTTTGGTTTAAATAAGCTTGAGCAACCCTGTAATCATATTTCAATGAATGCATTTCAATTAGATACAGGTCTCTTAAGTTTGTCTAGGTGTTTAATGATATCATGGCGCATTGAGTGAATTGGTACCCAACCTTAATTTTAAAGTAGAGAAGTGCTTAGTACCTTACATTAAGATGATCTACTAGGGCATGTGTCAGTGTACTGGCAGCTACTACAGCTTCCTTTCGTCTTCTCTCTACAATTATTCCAAGTTGAATTAAAATAGCAGCTGAATAGATACGGTTGTGTGTGCTAGATCTTACCTTGTTCTTCTTTCCTGAACTGTTGTTTCGCCTGATGTTCCTTTACTAAACCAGACAGCATGTTTAATCAGCAAAATTTCACGAATATACAATTTTTTGGTTATCTCCTAATGTTTCCTTTAAAGATCGATAGATGGCACTACTGTCATCAAAGAACCTAACACGCGTTAGGTGCCATTCTGCGTGGGGTTCACCTGTTGCGCAAACACTTTGGCTACAGCGTCTTTAGATGGCGCCAAAGGATTGCTTAAATCAGGAAAATTAGCAAAATTATTTTAATTTTAATTTAAACTAATTTAGGTTAAAGGCTAAAACAGATCCGCGTTTACTATAAGTCTTGGGTGATCCTAAAGTACAGTGTATTTTTATAATACAAATTAACAAGTAGGGACTTGTTTTCAGGGATAATAAATTATTGTTTATGGTTAGTCGTTTTAATTACGCCATTTTGATTGCAAATTACCGTTTTAATCTAAAGTTTAGTATATGGATCGTTATGACTAGACATAGGAAGTTTTAGAATATGCTAATTCGATGGTATTTTTCTTGTAGAAAATAACAAAAATGTTAATAGAACCTTGAAATGTTAATAAAAATGTTTAGCATGTCTATGTTGCAAAGATGAGTTCATAGATGGCGTTGTTGCTATGACGCGTGTCCTACTCAAGTGAAAGCATGCCTTGGTGAGCAAATGGATGGTAGCTGTGGCGTTCAAAAGAGCTAGGATACCGATCGAGGACGGTTGAAAAGCGTCTTGTTCTACTGCCCATTCGGTGCAATAGCAACCCCGACCTCAAAATGGATCAGCTTAACGCGTGTTTCTTATGGATTCTAATAACTTTTTTCATGATTAGTGAACTAAATGGCTTTAACTTGGAGCCCAGAGTGCCTATCGTGAAGCAAGGTACCAGTGGATCTTATTTTGGATATTCGGTGGCCCAACACATAACAGAAGTGGGAGGAAATCGCAGGAGGCATGCCAGGTAAAAGTCAAACTTTTTTAACTCTTATTTAACCAGGTTTAAAAATCGAAAATGTATTTAACAACGGATTAACGCTAACAAATAACTACAAAAGTCGCAGCTGGCTGCCATTTGCTAACCAAACTTGCCTTCGCTCTTCAAGGGCGACCTCCGTTGAACTTTTCAGATTGTATTTCTGTTTTTTAGTTGAGGGTAAATCCTAAGGAGCAAACTTTTTAGCTTGTCACGCAGTTTTTACCTCGGTTCTGAGAGTAAACTGCGCGTTAAATTTAATCTGAGATTTCAAACTTCTTATTTAGCCATGTAACTGATTCCACAAATGGCTGGCACATTAGTAACAAAAAATTCAGTAAATTGAGCAGTCAGGTGGTCAACAAACCCATTAGTTGAAAGAATGGTTGGTGTATTCCAGAAACAGTTTTGTTGAATGTACTGAACATCTGTGGAACTTTGTTATAGAACACCTGTCGTAAATGTACCAGATTGAACTATGAAACCGGGCATTATTACCGCCAGAAAAACTTGTTTGGACTTTATTTCTAAACTTTTGACCGTACGAAACTAGTTTAGCGTTGCCATTTCGTTATTTAGCGAACTTTTAAAGTGTCCAAACTTCAAAGTGTTTTAAAATATGCACTTCGCGTTACCCCAAAGTCACAAAATCTGCCAAAAATCAAAAATAGACTTTTGAAAATGGAAAATTATGCAAATCCGCGACTGAAAAAGATTTCTCTCATCTTCGTAAACTACTGATTATATCAAACTATTGTAAAATGACCTCATTTACATCGAACGTCATTAAATATTCCAATTTAACAACAAATGTATCTGTGAAACTGTATCCACATAAACTGGTTATCTTTATGGATAGTAATTTACAACAGTAAATAATGTCATAATAATGCAATCGCTGAAATCGCAGATTAGCTAAACTGAAGATTAGCACAAACGTTTGTTAAAAACCTTGACTTGCAGAGTCACCTATACGTATAATGCATCTGGTAACGCCCTAACACGTACGTGTCTAGAGCATAGTTTTATTTGGAACGTTGGCACAGACAACATTTTAAAGAGTCTGGAATCTCAAGAGCTCATTCATGAACACGTGGACGAACTTTTGGCACAGCGCCATTTGTACCGACCCCTACTAGCAAATACCATGCACTTAAATTAATGCTCGAAGATGATTTGAAGAGCCTTGACCCAAATGAGCATGCCATTTGTTTTTTCCTGAAATTGAAACTTGTGAACAAAACCATTTTATACAACACTTTCTTGAAATTCTTCGGCGTCTAACCGCATTTGCTTTGGGGCGATTTTATTTTTTTCCACATTGAATATGTGATCTCGCAACCTTGAGACGATCTTGTAAAATTGAAATTTGACAAAAAAAAGTTTTATTCAATGCAAATTTTTCGTAAGAAGTAGCTCGACTTTGTCATTTGTTCATCTTTTTAACATTTTTAAAGGCCAAAATTGGCCATGTAGTGTACATGTACATAATTACAGGGTACATCAAAATGGTTAAATTATTGGACCTTTCACACGTGCCATGAAACTCGTCTGTTCATGCTGCGCTTCATGTCTATTAAAATGTTTAGTCTTCTTTTCTCCCTTCTGTACGAGATTATAAGGTGAAAGACGAATTTGATGAACCTTTAAAATAACTGTGTGGAAAATAGATTAAAACCGTCCCCCACAGTCTTTTTACGTGCATTTTTGTCCTGTTCATAGATAGTACATTTAAAAATGAGCACACAAAAATTAATTGCATTTTTGTATTTTTCATTTAACACGTTCTTTTGCGAGCAAAATTCGTACATTGTTTTTTATATGAAGCTGGAGTATATGCTATTATCCCACATAGTTAAGGTTTTTTTTTTAATCTGAATGTTCGTGGGGGATAGTATTCTGTTTGAAAATACCATCTATCCAAAATTAAACAAGTGTATATGTGCAATTTTAGACTTTTGAGTGAAATGTTACGCCTGAATGCAAGCACGCTTTAATTTAGCGCTTTTTAAATATCTAAACCTTGTTAAAATAATTATAATTCTCAATAAATTCTCCTTTAAGCAAAACCTCAAATGGGAATAACTTACTTTCAAACTTAAGATATGATTTTATTTAATTATTTTGAGACCCAATTAAAAGCTCAACTATTAAACTTATTTTAATAACTGGAAAAATGTTCTCTGATGATGGTTCATCAAAATCATTAAAAGAAAATGTGTAAATATGTATACAAAATGTTAATAACCAAGGTAATGCTGGTTTTGATCTTGTTTATAAATAAACTATATGTTTTTAACTTGGCCAACGTAAATTACTATGTGCGCGAATAGCTAATGAACGTTAATTAAACTTTCAAATTTAATATGCATGTATGTTATTAATTATTGATTCACAATTTTTAACTCGCCAAGTACTGTTGTAGTTAAATTGGGTTACCGATAACAGCTAGCACTGTTTAACTTCGGTTAACAATAAGTACGCTAATATTTTCTAGAAAAATGAAGGCTTTAGTGTTTTCATTTCATCATATTTAATATTTGTATAAGCCTCAACGTTAATAATTTCATAAAGGGTTAAATTTTGATAACAAATCACATTTTTAATGACTATTATTTCTATACAATAAACAAGAATACTATATATACTGAAAACGCATTGCATGTTATAAATCTAGGTTGATTTTATCAACAGTCATTAATATTAAGAAAAATCATGGCCATTTGTTGTCATAAATCTAGGTTGTATACTATTCTAAACGTCATCAATACGTTCTCAGGTAAATATTACTTGCTATTGTGAAACAAGCTATAATGAATGCAGAAATGTCAAGTGCTGACAAATAATTAATTTTTCAGGTTTTGTTGAGGCATGAGACTACAATTTTAATTGCCATGATGATCGTTATAATTGAGCTTCCATAGTTTACCCATTTGCCATTTCCTAGTGAAGCTGTGACAAGTTAACAACTGATCGATATTGTATACTGCTAAGTTAGAAAAAAAATGTGGATTAAATTTTAATACGCGAGCGAATTGAGATGGATTTGCAATTTGACACGAATTTTTCTTGACATTTTTTTTATAGCTATATCCGTTCTTTTGAATTAATGGACGTGTATTATATAAAGTATACACAACACAACAAACACGTGTAAAGTACGAGCAGACATTGGATTAATATATAAAGTGAGTCCATAAAGTTAGGAGCCATTTGAAATTCAGGGTGTACGAAATCTTCGAGATTCTATAACAAACCGAGCAGTTTTTTTTTTTCATTTGTTTCAACATGTATTTTTTTGGGAGTAGGATTCCCAAAACATTGATTAGCCTGTATATGACATTTCAATGATTATTATACTAACGAGCAACCGCAGCTAAAGACTCGCATTTTTATGCACCAAAAACATCGAAAAGCCAGGTGCAGGTTAATATCCTATAGCTGCCTCTGAAATTGTAATCATTGTTGCAGTTCGTTGAAATTTTAGCAAAAAACCTTCGGTTTTTGATTTTATTGTAATCAAATCTCTTGAAGCGTGAACTCGGCGTATGTGAACCAAGAAGATTCACGAAATGTACTCATCTGTTTCCCGCGGAGTGCTAATACTTCAACTGTTGTTAACTATACGTTCAAGCAACATTTAAACATGTACGCGTAATTAGTTTGTGGATAAACTTGAATAACACGGGTGTACCAACTCTGCAAAGTGAAGCCTGTAATTTCACATTCAAAGTAACCCCAAAGAATCTTCCCTCAAAAAAGCATTTCGTGATGTGCATATAAGAGTTCTCATTTGATTGCTCGTGGATCAGTTGATGTGGAAAATCAAATTTAAGTGCAGCTAAACTGAAAAAAACAAAGTGTAAATTGCACCAGAAGCCTGAAGAAGCCTTTTTTATCACCGAAAACGTAAACCAGAACGATTTTTTTGCATGGTATAGGGTGCTTCCGAAATTATCGGAATGTCTGGAAATCAGAAGGAGTTTCTTGCCAAATAAAAGCGTTTTGTTTACAGATTAAATAAGAAATTTATGTAATTGAAGTGGATGTCATATTAAAAGTTAAACTATATGTCGACCCAATATGGTGTATCCAACTTCCAAAGTTTTTATAATGCAGTTTGTTTTTATTTCTCACTTTTTTAATTTTATCATTGCAAGTATTGGGTTTATGACCCACTTAACTTTATTTGGAGTATATAACTCATTGTAACTCATCAGAACCATGTAATCTCCTAATAAGATTTACTAACAGTTTATGAAGTTTGTTTTTTCGGTCCAGTTTCAGCCAATTTTTTGTAGTGACATTCTTGTTATACTGTCAACAGCCATATTTCCTGTTTTATGAGGCATGTTCCAGCTGGCCGCCACATAGCCACCATGCAGAGGATATACATTAGTGTTTCGACTCGATCCAACAACTTGTTAACGAAGTTTTCGAAATGGTATTTCATAATTTGAGCACACATATGGCCCCATCGTTTTTTTTTCTTTTTTTCGGCGTTTCCACTTTTGTGAAGATTGCTACTCCAAAGCCGTAATTAGTCTAATGCAGTATGTGATTATCCATGCATCCACTAAAGATGGCCATGGCCACTTGTGGAAGCGCCGCATTAGACATGCAGATCAAGAACGAAGACAAGCATGACAGAAAACTATTAATTTGCAGGCTGCGTTCATAAAAAAATGTTTTAAGAAAACTGAAATAACCATGGCCATGAACTCTAAAATTCCATGAAGAAGATAAGACCATGATGTCATCGAAAATGGTTACTTTTCCAGTTTTGAAAATCGTTAGATGATTCCCGCCAAGACAATGTCAGTAATGTCTTCAAGTATGGACAACATCTCTTGCAGACATCACTTGACTGCAAACTTTGTCATCTGGGCCCTGGGGTCGATAAGGCTGGATGATGTCACCCTGAATATTATAGATAAGATGACCCCTAGACAATCGGACGATGTTTTTACGCACTTGTCGCTTTCATGAGACAATATTTCATGGGCTTCAGGACCCCTTCGTTTTCGGCCATGTCTTTTTTTTACCTGCTATTCATCTTTGTACCTCTCACGACGGCACCTCCAAGACTACCTCCTGCTGCCAACCTGCTTACCTTTTTGGAGGTTTTTAAGGCTAAAACTTTTGCTCGGTGTATGTTATCAGTGGGCACCGAAGTGTACAACAGTTACTGAGGGTGCAACACGTGCACCGGAGAATAGCCTACGGGCCGCCAAGTGCATGACCACGAGTAGTACATGTACTTGGACGTACTACGAGGGGTCAAGGCCCGCCCTTCTCTACCCTCGTCATGAGAGGGCGCCTCGCAGCTGGGTGAAAGGGGAGAGAATATTCAAACAACAACGCCACTCTTCACTGTTCTTCCTCCAGCTAAACGGAACTTATGAAATAAATGGACATGACGTGAAACAAATATTTGCAATGGTAAAAACTAAGCAAGGTACTCCTTTTTCTAAAAAAAAAAACCCACAGTTTTTTATTAGCGAAAATAGCTGCAGATTCAGATTTCCAAAAGAAGGAACAATTTATTCAACCTGCCTTACCAAAGTGGTTGTCCAGAAAAATGCATACTGGTTATCTAATACTAGTTGACTTCTTCAAGTCAAAACTTTATTGAAAAAAAACTATTTTTTGTCATAGTGTTCTTAATATGAAGAGCAAAACTTTAGGTTAGTCTAAGTAGATACTCGATAAGTTAGTAACCGTGCTGCTACCTACTTTCCGAACTTTCAGCTTGTTCTGACAGAAACCTCCCCCCTCATTATTGTTATTAATATAATAAAATTGCAGCATTTTCCCCCTATAAAAAATCCATTGGATATTAGGACTGGTGTCATATATGATAGAGACACAACAAAGAAATGTGAGACCATTTTTTGAAGAGGGAGGGGTTGAAATTCTTTTCAGTGACCTAAAACCACAATTTTCCACTCCGAAACGGCTTCTAGGGGCTATTTCTCTTAAGCGGTCTCTTCTCATATTGAGACGTGAAGGGTCCCCGTTAGTTTCATCTCTCATTGAGACCAGGATTTTAAATCCCCTCTCTTTTTAAGGACCCCCGTGGTATTGTACGAGTATTATAACACCGCAAAGATGGTTCTCTCGGACTCTGGATAAAGGACTCCTTCCTGATTCACGTTTTGCAAGGGCCACTTTAAAAAAGTGTTGAATTTTGAGAAACTTTTCTATGGCTATAACCATTCTCCAGTTAGGATTTGAAAACATTGCTTATTTTTAAAAGCAAGCACTTTTGTATCTTCTACTCAAGATGATCTCAAATCAGATTATCTTAATCCTGGATTTCATAAATCCCGAGTAATGGTGACTGACAGCTGTTGAGGCTGAAAACTTAAGTCTGATCGTATACAATAACATGCTACCACAATTAAAGTTAAAATACGGTAGTAAGTCCATGAACATTTTGCACAGGGTTTTCTCGCCACCTCAATAGAGAAGATTGGTGATTATAACAGCCTTTGATTGACCATTTGAACTTTTTTTTTGGTGCAAAAATGCCAACATTTCTGCCCAGTGCTTGTGACTCGTCACAATTTTGCTTTGTCACACGTCGCATACATTTACAGTGGTTTTGAGGTCAAGATGTTTTTGAAGCATATTGGCAGCACAGATGCCATTACAAAGCAAAATTTAGATGGCGTATTGACCCTTTTCAGACAGAGCTCTGAAAGCTGAAGCTTGAAAAATTGGTCTTAAATCCTCCATAATCATTGGTATTGGCGTGATTGCCCATGTTTGTCCACTGGAACATGATGGATTACTTTTGCGAGGGGAAATTCAAATCTTTCCTGAATCCGAATTACTGCTTATTGTGATTCCAACCACTGTCTCCAAGTCCCCACTCGTATTTTTCTCTAAATCCTCATGCTTTGTTAGCATCTGATCCCGTGATTTTTCTACGTCTTTTTCTGCCCATCTACATGGATAAAAATGGTAAAATGATGCACTATGTTTACACTAGAATACTTTTCCAGAAGCATCTTTCATTTTTTGTTGTACAATACATGCATTTGCTCATTTTTTCTTCTGAATTTTCCAAGAAGCTAGTGCCTCTGGTTATATACTTTTTCAACTCGATTTTAACTAAAATTGCTATACATGGTATTGTATTGTTTAAGGCTTATGAAAGTTATCTGGAATATATAAAAATCAGGTTCGTACTTGTATATTGGGTAATTTATGCTCGGGCCCACATGCATTTACCATTTAATGTTTGTCTCGGGACTTATCTTGCAATGAAAATCTTAATTGGCAATTATAACTTTAATGGCACATAATTTATGAAAGGCAATTATAGTTTGCTGCCCTCAGCCAAAAATATGAGGTTGTGAAATTGCAGCTCAAAGGGAATCTTATTAATAAAAATATTAAACATTTAAAGTTTTTTATTCTTCGGTTTTTCACCCTATACATGACTCTCGTGATTACGAGATCTGTGGCCTTCTGTTAATTTCAATTAATTGTCCTTGCTGTGTAATTTAGTTCACCCAATTTTCGCAGTGCACCATTCCTCTTCCTGAAGTTGCGCAAATTTTGGGTTATTTTTCTTTTGCACAAAATCCGTGCAAGTGGCGTCGTATACCGAACGTGTCCCAGAGGCGATATCTTTGTTGCAAAGGTTGCATTTTATAGTGTCACTAAACGCATTTGCATCAGCTTCCCATAATTTCTATAATTTAATTCGTCGGAAGGAATTTCGTTTCATTATCTCAGTTTCTAAGTGACACTTAATTGTTTAACATGGAAAGGTTAATTGTCTGGTGGATTATTACAAGGTTGCGTTTGCCTTCTTCGCAATTTATGTCAGGTACGATTATTGTAAAAGGCAAAGTTAAAACGATATATGTTCCAGGGCTATACAAAAAGTTCTTTGGTGGGTTCAAATATCCTAAGGGAATTTAGACAAAAAAAACATCTATAGCTTCAATGTTTCAGACATCCCTTTCCGCATAAAAATTCCATTTATAGTTACAAAAAACACAGCCAAGATTCTTCTAAAAACAAATTTAAAAAAGTTAATACAAATATTTCCTCTCTAAATAATTTCATAAAGTACTTCAAACATTCATTTTATCTTTTATGGCCTGCAAGATCAATTAATGTGTACTCAATCTTATTATCATGCTCATACCGTCCTATTTTTATTTTTACTAAAATTTTCATCATCTTACTTGTTCAAATTATCAAAAACAAACTCCAATTTTGTTCCCCATCACCTTTGAACCCATGAATAGATTAGTTTGAACTAATTAATGAAACACTGACTATGGCCAGATACCACAGATGGTATTCCAACTTTTATCAAAAGACTGGTAAAGGAAAGGATGGCAGAAATCTTTTATATATTCAACTAAGGTCAATGACAAACAAGTGCAAGGAGACAAGTGATTGCTAAGACAGATAAACTGCCTTAATTGTTTTCTCAAATGGTTCTTTTTTTTCGTCTAAAAAGATGTAATATGCGCAAATTGTAAGCGATCTGTCAGAGAAGCGATGATGGATGAGTAATAATGAAAAAATTATAATGACGATTCATGAATGCGAACAAAGCCATTTCTTTTGTTTGTTTTCAAGTATGAATTTTCTTTTAAAACACACAGTGTTGTAGATCTTTTACTAATCATTCTTGTTTTATACTTGCTAGGACAGTGTAGATTGATGAATTTTCATATTTGGATAGGGGAAAACAAGCATTTTATTTTGTCATATACCAGTAGGACCACCCTGTATCTTGAAACTACAATGTTAACTGGCTTCAAAATAAAAGTACAACAACATGTTAAGGAGTACCTGGCGTTCTTAGATTTAATTCAGAACATGACTTTCGTTGAATTTTTATTAGTGAAAAATTATGCTTCAACACGTATTGTTGTGAGGGGAAACATTTGATAATTAGGTTACTGAGAGGGCTGTATTTCCAAAGGTGCTTTTCTTGCCTATTCAATGATGGCTATGAAATGCACTTGTTGTGACTTTATCAAATATTGTTCGGATGTTTGCCAGAAAAGCCAGAAATGGTGTTGGGTTTAAACTTAACTAGATTTGGGTACAATTTTCATCGTTTCTTTAATTGTCATCATAAATTGTAAGTAAATGGGAACACTTCTCTGTAGTTGTTCGTGTCTTCTGACATTAACAGAGGTTCCTGCTCCTTAGTGGACATAATTGATAATTTAATTTTCCGTGTACTTTGTTATATAATCGCAAGTCGAGCGTTTCAAACCAATTTGTATGTTGGGTTTTCTTGTAAACATAACCCTAATGGATTACTTTAATTTCGGCTTCTGTTATTATTAAACTTCATATGGTCTGTTTCTAATTTTGGAGTTTATTATCGTTTTGGTGCGTCAAGGATAACTTGGTATAAACTAATTCCTGGATGTGGAAGCAAATTAAAACGAAACTTCAAATGGTATATTCACTATTCCAAAATGCTATAAAACCACACTAACACATTTAAAGTAGTTTTAAATAAAATTAAAGGTACATTTGATTGAATGTAAAATTGATTCAAAGAGGATATAGTGTGCATAAGAAGATAGCGTTTTCAGATGGCAATCCAGTAACTTTTGCATACGATTAGTATACTGGATTGCCAATCGATGAGAAAATCTGTGTTTAGTGCGGTTTTCAGATATATAATCTTCCGAGTAAGCTCCCGAAGAATGTGATGATTTAGGTTTTAATTCGCGTTAACTCTCAGTGTAATTAAGTAGGGCTTTAAAACTGGGGTATGCTCGCTGCTTTTATTTAATCATAATCCAGTTAATCTCTTGTACTGGAAACCATTTTCAGCATTAAGTTAATTAATTGTCCAAAAAGCACAACCTGTTCTCGATGATTGCAGTTGGAATACTTGCCAACTTGACCCGTTGCTGCCTGTACTCTGAAATTTAGCCATGAAGTTTTCAGGGTAATAATTTGGAGCTGTCGATCATCTCCACTTAATGTATCATTATCACAGAAATCATGTTTTAATTGGATTTGTGACCGACCTTCATCATCGTCATTTGGATGTTAAACATGTATTAACGAACAATTGAAGTAGTTATTGCCCATTAACCCTGTTTTTATCTGTGAATAGAGTTAATGTAGCATCTGTGGGACCCGAAGTTAAATGAATTAAAAAGTTAAAATTAGCAAATTATGATGGATTGGGTACTGATAAAATCATGTAATTAAGAGTAGTTCAATGTTAATGAAGTTTAAAATGTGCAATGGAACGATTAAATAATATACACGAGTTTGTTTTAAATTTTGTACATGCACATGTACTTAAGTTCACTTAATTAAAACGTTGCATTCATGAAGTTTGTATTATTTATCATTGCAACAGCATATTGGATGTTGCTATTAATGAGTTTTATTTTAATTAAATGAAATTGGATATGTTATAAATATTATAAAAGAAAAGTTTAGTGTTGTGAATCATTGCAAAGGTGTACCAGACTCGTGATATTAAATGCAGTACAGTATCATATATCTTGAGCGTGTTACCATTGGTGTCATTGGCGAATTTCCAAACAGAACAGCTTACAAATAGTACATGCAGAATGTCCAATAAAGATTTCACAAAAGTTTGTCAGGTTTATTTGTTCAAGTTTTTCTGGTGTCGGACCATACCGTAGACAAAGTTCTTGGTAGTTTTAAAGATTTTCTTTCGCGTAGAATGTATTAAAATGAATAATTGTATGCACCCCTATTTTAAACTTTGAAAACGTGGTGTAACATTTTCGGACACCCCGTCAATTGAAATTGTATTTGTGTGAAGTTTGCTGTTTTGGGCTTTCAGTCTTTCATGTATGAATATTCATTAAATTTGGGTAGTTTCACCTGTATTTGCATTTTTTACAACAATTAGGAGTGTCCCTCAAATGAAACAAGTGTTTGCTTTTATAAAACGATGAATTATTCAGTCGGTTGTGGTGCTTTTGGGGGTTTTACTATTTATTCATGTTTTTCAGGGAATTTCCATGTACAGTTAACTTTTTGTGTGTGTAGAATTAAACTTTTGAGGCTGGTATAAATATTCTCAGATCAGGGTAATTAAAATTTTAAGCCATGAACAATGTGGCTAGTTATTTTCCTCGGTTTTTGAACCGAAACTTTTCAGTTTTTTATGTGCTAAAATATATGTTTTTGGTCTCAGCTATGCAAGACAACATTTTTGTGCATAGTAAACGCTGTATCTCTCTGTTGTTCAGGAATGCAATTTTACTGCATTTCTTAGGCTAAGATAGAAAAAAAATGTTTAATAATGACAAAAATGGATATAAATTTGATAGTGTGCACGCGTGTACTTAGTATTTCATTAATGTATAAAGAGCTTAAGCTGCTTTAGTGCCTCCATGGCATGAAGCTTTAAATAATATCACTGCATATGCGATTGTAAAGTACATCAGAAGATTGTACGTTGAGTAATATTGTAGTTTGGAAAGTCTTGTCAATAAAGTATGCAATAGATTACAAACAATCACTTTTAAAAAGAGAATCCATTTGATGTTTTTCATTCTTATCGAATAGAAAACTCTTTCGATCAGAATACTTTTTAAATACATACTGGATTGTTAGTTTTTTAATTCGTGAATTTTGGTGTCAAAATGCCATTTTATTTCCAGACGCGTTGCTTAAAGTTACTTAAAACGGCGAACCCTTCTCTTCATATCAATATTTCAGACTTGTTGGGATTATGTGGGAGGCGCACGTATAAGTCTACCTCCTATCGTTTTTAATGTCCTATCATCCCAATTTCATGTTTTCCTTGAAGCAAGTCAAATTTATGCAGTTTTCAAAGTAAAGTAGGCTGCGTTTCTACCAGTTTTTTATCTGTTTGCTTCCTGCTTTCCTTATATGTCCAAAAAGGATCGTGACGTGCGTACGTTGGCGTATACCTAAGATATATACCAAGCCTGAGGAACGTGTGGGCCCACACCATTTTTTTTCTTGACCCTCTAACATAAACCTTAAAACAAGCGGGAGTATATACATGTAAGGGTATGTGGGATGAAGCGGTTCAACTCCACGTTATATCTAGGTGTGTCAGTTTTCGTAAGTTAAAAGTGGATTTTAACACCTACGTCGGTAATTTGATCTTAAAATGAAACTGGTGTGTGTGGTTCAGCCCTGCTTAAGGGCAGGTCTTGGAAATCTTAATGAATTTTGTACCAGATTGCAGGCTGAAGTGAAAAGATTACAAGTTTAAAAACACCAATAAAAATGGTCCAGAACGCCCATGTATTTTGTGGTACTCTTGACTGTTCCACACCTGAAGTTGTGCTGATATACATATACATGGTTATTTTAAAAAATGGCAACATTTAACAGAAATTTCATAGAAGAATATAACCAAGGCTGAATGGTTTCAAATTATTAGCTTAAGGTCATCGTATACGTTGTGTACTCCAGTAAAAGTTAAAATTTTACATATAGAGGCCTATCATTAATTAAGAAACAAAACAGATGTATGGTTCTCAGTACTTAAGTTGTGGTACATACATATATGTGTTGGATCTAGTTTCGTCTGCATGGACTACATCCCCATAATTTATCATCGATTTTCCCCACCTGTTCATGCTTTATGGCTGATAAGTGTTTCTTTTTTAATTTTGTTGTATAGATGAGGGCCAGTTAATTATTGGAAGACTTTTCCCACTATTCACTTTCATAAATAACTGGCCAAAAAATCGATGCGTTGACACCTAGTGCCATATATATAACACGCTATTATCGCACCTCTTACCCCCAACTTACATAAACCTTATGTACGGTTAATAGGCAACACATAATCTATAATTGAAGACATTGTAGCCTTGCTAAGCACGCTATTTATTACAGAGTCCTTTTAGAAAAGGTGTTATTTAAAGGAAACAAACCTTTGTATAACAGCCACTTTACGCCAATTTATCGCTTTTATTGCCTTAATGTAACAAGAGCACTTTATAACCTTAATCCGAATTATAAAAAGTATGGCGTCGCAGAGAAAATGTGAACATATAATGCACTTTTTTGTCAGAATAACGTCTTAGTATAAAAATTAATTTATTTTACAGGCAGACAACGTGCTACTTTATTGAGGTATTTTAAAGTCTCCAAATGGCTTTTGTGTAGACACAAACAAAGTTACAAACCTTTTAAATGGCTGACTTTAGGGTGCTGAGTTGAATAGAATTACAATGAAAAGTAAGTCAAAAATGGCAAATCGGTATATAATCATCATAAAACGAGTATTCACAAAATGTGTAGTCTTTTTATGTAACTATCTTATTACATTTCCGTATAAAACTTTTCCAAATATTGAATAGAATTAAGATGCACGAATTATAGCTCTGAAATTGCTCAAAACGGTTTTTCATGATTTTGATGTTTATTTCTGTAAAGACATTTCTATGTAAATAGCATTTTTCATCTTCCATAAACAATGTCCCATCTGCTTCAGTCCAAATGTGTTTTTGCATGGACGAATAATTTTTTTCTCTCCTTGTTGTGGGAATGTAAAGGGCTGTTTCATTCCCGTTCCCATTCTATGTGACCAGACCTCACTAGCAAACATCTCAAATATATCTAAATATAGGCTTAACATCTTCAAAGTCGTTTTCCTCTCTCAAAATCTTTGTTCACGACTCTGTCTCACCGAGATTGAATATCCTTTATAAGGGTGGAAGAAAATAACAATTTTTTTACCACCGCATAATTTTTATGTACACCATTTTCAAAGCAAAAATAAGTGGGGCAATTGGCCCAGTCCACACAAATATAAGCAATTGTGCTGTTGTTGAATCCCTTGACTTTTTGAAAATACTTGCCTTCCTTAGTTAATATTGTAGTATATTGATGTCCCCATGAAGAAGATTGTAATTGACCGACTTGCCAGTGCTATGTTATTATTATGATTAGCTATACATGCATCATTATCCTTGGTGGCGCGCAAAATAGACATCCAGAAGTTATTATTGAGGGGGCTATGGTCCATTTGGCTCATCATAAAAGTAATTGGTGCTTCATTTTATTGTCTCGGAATTAACTTAGGACTAGTTTTATGTTTGTTTTCGTTTCCCACGCAATATCTCGGTTCCAAGTTATGCTTTTTTCAATCTTTTGCATGCATTATGACATAACTTTCTTGTTTTTTTATTACTTTATTGGTTATGATGAATTAATTTATTATGACTATCTTTTTAAAATTTATTTGTTGTATCTATTTATATTTGAAACTGTAATTCTCGATTTTCGAAATATTCTCTTCGTGCTATTATTTACTTCTGAATGCCTAGCTAGAGGTTATTGGCCCTCGATATAGGGGAAAACTTATTTTGCAAGAATCGTGGCTCCAACACAAGAATTGGTAGACAAACACTACATAACCTCTGGCCTAAAGGTGATATACGAAGGCCCGCTATGTTGATACTCCACTTTTTGTCTTTGGTTTTGCTATGGTTACCTTTTCAAGTTTTGACAATGTTCGGAAAAATGCACTTTTGTGATGTCATTGTTATTAGGAAATATTTTGCAATAAGCTTAACAAATATTTTCTGCATCAAGCTAGACTTTTTTAATTTTGCTGATCGATCTACTTCTTAAACAATTATATAGCTGCATTCTACTGAGTATTGCAGTTGCAGACATTGTCAACAATCTGTGTAAACTACTTTACACCATATACGAACTTCTGCTACGAATTTGAAAAAACAAGGAAATGAATATATACAATGCTTTAAAATGAAATAAATTATATATATACTATGCTTAAATTAAGTAATGCCATATAAACTGAAGCAAAATTACAATTTATCTTTGTATCATTTGACAACAACCTTCGAACGTTTTTTTTCTTCTCATAGCTTGCTTGTTTGCTTATTTGTTTCCCATAAAGTAAGGAGGAAATGAGCTTGAATGCAAATCCCTACACGTTTTTAGATTTTACGAAGAATACCACCGAATTTGAATGGATTCTTTATGCAGGCCTCATTTTCAGACATTGCATTTTTATCCTCGGGTTTTCTTGAAAATTGCGTGTCTTGGTGAACGTCTGTCTGGCTCTTTTTTACGACAATAGTTAAAGCTCAAGGGAAAGTAGACAATTGGAATTAAGCAGCTATCTTATCTCAATTTTAAGTTGTTTAGGTTAAACTCAATAGTTAGGATATGGAAATAGTTCAGTTTGGATCCATAGTTCATGCTCTCAAAGACCTACACCGTTTTAGTACAGTGTATGCATTTCCTTCCATAGTAATGGAACAATGTCCAGAAAAATCTCAAGTTATTTTGCTGTTGTGCAATTTCCTGATTTCGGAATTCAAATTGTGATAACAATTTAACATGTAATTTTTTCACAGAATTAAGTTTTAGTCTGTGCAATATTCACTTTAAGCATGCTACATATACTTTAATAATTATATTATATAATTTAAGAAAGTAGACCTGCATTGCAGAAATAATAAACAACTCTTTGGACCACCCCAACCATGGAACTTTGCCATCTTTTGCCTTCAACAAATGCACCATGGTTGGTTTATAGCTATTTTCGCTAAATCTATTTACGGAAACGAGTCCTTTAATTCATTGCTACTTAGTCATTGCCATGCATGGCGAACAAAAACATCACAAACGAAAGTTTTTCATTAAAGAAATCCAAGTTTCTTCCTTGTTCTTTTATTTGCTTATGCAAATTCAAGAAGAAATAATGTGCTTGTGCCAAAATATTTCCCTTAAGATATATAGTCACCTTCATTTCAACCTTGATATCTTATGCCATTTTTTTTGTCTATTTCGCGTGAATAGCTATTGTCTTGACAGCGGTTTTATTATGTGCTTAGCAATTGTTTTCCCAACAATCTTTCTATTCAAATTCGCTTTTCTGCCATATGGTTTATTGCTTTATTGTCAGTTAACACTTATGACACTTTGCTGAGTGGCGCTTATTATGTACCACGCATCCTGAAATTGAATTATAATTTTCAAAACCTCACACGTGTGTTGCATAGCAGCTGCAACTTTCTGCTTTTTGCATAATGTTGTGAATCCTATACGTGGGTGGTAATTAATGTTCTTCAGTCGTGGGTTCAAACCTCGGTTCCAGCTTACATTTATTTTACTATTCTTCCAGTGGGTTGAACAGAGGCAAATGAGGTTTACTCAACGTTTTTTTTTAACGCCTCACATCTGCATTTTTAGTGATCTTGCATAATGTACATGCTTAACTTGAAAAACATATTATCTATCTGCCTTTTCAAAAAATTGAAAACTGCATTTATGCAAAACATCAAGAATAATCAAAAATGTAGGAACTATTTTGAACTAAGGTCCAAGTATAATTAACTACTGTTGGACCTTTGATAACATACATCAGAAATCTCAAACACCCTGTACCACGCTTATCAAATGGTTTGATGCCAATTTCAGTCTAAAATACACATTCAGATTCAATGTTTATAACATGTTAACTATCGACCTTCGTCCAATTGCACAAGTCATTGCTAACTTTCCAAAGCATACAACTGGGATTAAACAATAAAAATAACTTATGAAAGTCTGTTTTAAGCTAAGAATTATTCAGCCCAAAGCCCCACAAGTTTTCTGCTATTTTCAATTTGAGCAATAAACTTTATTACAACAATTAAGAGGTATCCTAGTCACAAAGCGGTTCTTCGCCCATCATCATAAAGAATACACCTTAAAATAAAATGTCCCGGTTTTTAGACTAAGGTTCCCCCAACATGAATTGTGTGTATTGCAGCATAAGTAAATACAATATACCTCACAGTTGCACCAAGTAATCATCGATTAGACTAATCCTATGCTATTCACTAACGGTTGTTGGGTGAATCTAGCATCACCATCTTAAGTTTTCACAATTTTACTGAAGGGTGAATAACGCCAATGGACGATTATCACGAGGGGGATTATCACGAGCGACACTCCTTGGAAAAGGCATCCAAAATTGCCATCATAAAACTGGTAAAGCCAGCTAGGCGACCATCTTTAATTTGCTGATCCATGATAAATCCACACTACATCTCTAAAACAGACCTGCACCTAAATATGCAATAAAACAATGCATGCATGAACAAGGCAGACCGTCCTGTAATCTTCTGGAAGAATAAAAATAAGACATCCAGCTCCTCTCAAATTCCCAAATCATTTCAAGCACTTTCTCCAAGAAAGTATTGTTCCGAAATGGAGGGGGAGATCTTGCTATTTTAGGTAAACAAGTTCATGTTACTACACGGAGGTGGTGTACAAGTGTGCTATTTTTGCTTATTTTGGTGCAGCTGGCATTGGTGAATGGCAAGTTCTCCTGCAGTGATGTATAGTTTGCCAGTGAAATATGTAAGAGTGCAAAATAAGACTGGTAGCTGACATTCCTCCGTGGCCTCCTGCGTTACCCTCTCTTTATTTTCATTTATTCCGCTTACTGGACCGTATAACATAGTTTAAAAAACCCTCCAGGGATCAAGCCCTTTCACCTCTTGCACTTTGTATTTACATCATTCACTTTTATTTCTCTGAAATCTCTATTGAACTCTGGAGATAGGTGCAGTTTCTGTCTTTCTGCATTTTACTTCTAATGACTGAAGGATGAACTTAATGTGCTGAAAGGCAATTGAAGATGCATCGT
The DNA here is from genome assembly GCA_034696685.1 of Julus scandinavius. NCBI lineage: Eukaryota > Metazoa > Arthropoda > Diplopoda > Julida > Julidae > Julus > Julus scandinavius. The sequence continues at coordinate 7,407 of JAQGAE010000043.1, read as the reverse complement.
TGAGACACACCAATTTTTTTTAAAATGTGTAATACGCAAATTAGGAAGGTTCACACACTCTTCAGTTTCTATCTCCCTCTAGTCTTTCAAACTTGGGGGAAATTGATTTGCTTATTATTTAAACATCTCCATCGGGCGTTTTCTTATATACAATATCTTAAAAAAGAATTCTCTACTTTTGTACTTTGTCTTCGAAAAGTGAATTTAAGTTTAGATACAATGTCTGATGACAGCACAATGAACTTGCTTCGATGACTGCAATGTAGTTGTGGAACTTGCTCAAATGGTCGATAGACGACTCTTTTTCTCACTTTTTTCTTTGTGATCGGTATGTAGTAACATGAAAACGTTCAACTGCAGGCAAGAAAAATAAACTTTGCATAAAATGCATTAGTTGTAAATCATTGTTTGTCCATTGCATATATTTGACTTCTCTCAGATTCTTGCACAATTCCTATCCATGCCTCTGTGTGGCTTGAAAGGCCATTAAGACGTCGGTCTCATCTAAAAGGAAATCCCCACTTGTGTGCTTTTTCGTGGAAAAGTGAACTTAGCCTGGGTTCAATGTTGATTTTATTGTAAAAGGATGTGAGACAAGGATTAAACGACAATCCTTCCATCTTTTCGTTGGTCGTTATGGATGTTTCTTCAAGTCAGTAACCGAAGAATGTGTATAATGCAAATGGCTACCATGCAGGGCTTAAATAGGCAATTCAAGCATTAATCTTAGCTTCCCCTTCCATGAACTCAAATGAGGCTTGTAAGAAGCTCTTCTAATCTGAAATTGAGGAAAAAGCAAGAATTTAATTCGCTTGTTTTCCTTCTTTTAGGATGCAATTTTGCATGAAAAGTCTCCAATTTAACGATTTCCTTCCAAAACATTGGCGTGGCCAACTCATTTCTCTCGAGTGGGTATTATACAAAGGTCATGCAGAAAACAATAACATAACTAGTGCACATATTACTATATATATCCATGACTTGTTTTCGTTAATCGTAACTAAGACTACGGTTAATTACGAAGGTATTTCTAATTGTATATAGCTTCAAGCACATTGCGCAACATGCATGGTAATTGTCTGGTTAAAATCGTGAGAAAACTTAATAACTAGACTCTACAACTGAATCACTGCTCCTTAATCCTAACATGCTTTTGAATGCTTGCTATAACTGTGCAACTTTCTCTACTTTAGCATACTGGTGTTAAAATCTTTACGTAGCATGATGTTAATGCTCAAATTAACATAACAGACTTCCAATCAATGTTCAGAGTGTTCACTGGAACATTGGCTATTCAATTAACCATATGGGCCATTGTGGAATCGTATAGTAAATTAGTCCCATGTTTCCAATAAATGGGACACAATGGTTGAAAGCATTCATAAGCAACATTTTGAATGTCTGTGGCCAAAAAGTATGGATCATCGCCAAAATCAACATCTGCATTACTAATGCAAAATGCTTACCGGTAAATGTCAACTCCAGTAGATGAGGGTTAAGGAATATGAACATTTTATTGTTCATGTTTATCAGCACAATTTTTCATGCAGTCTTTGTTCGTTTTCTATACTATTTGTGACTTGGATGGAATACTTTCGCGACTCATTGCATAAAAAAATGTGTGTACCCTTCCGTGTAAGTAATTCATCCAATATATATGTATACACATCAATTCATATATGGCTGCTTTATGGACAGCTTTTTAAAGCACCATAAAATTTATCAGCTTATTTCCAATGTTCTCTCTCATTAAAACCCAACTGTAATGACATAACGATTAAGCAAAACATGCAACCAGCTATAACTCGTACTCAGTTGAAATTATCACCTCTTTGAGAATGCTTTTCTTATGTATATTTTAATGTGTTAATTGAATTGTTGTCAGATTTGTAACGTGTTAGATACATATTGCTGTTGACGCCATGGAAAATTCTATAAGTCTAGTCTTCATTTTTATGACTGCTTTCTTATAGAGCTATAACTGATGCTATATAAATTACATTTAAATAACTTTCATGGCAAAAGACTTTAGACTTCAAACAATATAATGCCAGAATACAGGATGCAACTTATTGAATATAACAATGAACATGGTGCAGTTTTTATTCACAATGAAATTTGTTAAAAATACTCTTTTAAATAAATTTGCATGTTGCTTTCATCGATTAGAGGAAAGTTGAATTGCGTACAGCAACATCGTTATGAAATGTGACCTTTATGTCTTATGTAACGTTTGTTTTCCTTTGATCGAACAATCGTTACTATGGCTTTCTCCTAATGGCATATCCAGTTAAACAATATATTAATTGATTTTTCGTAAACTTCTATGCTGCTCTGTGTTTGTTTATTTGAGCATTTCTATAGTACGTTCTGGCACGCTTTATTGCCCATCGTTATAATAAAACCCCGGATATTAATCGTATGAATATTAGATCAATTGATGTTAAATAGTTTTTATCAAATTGCCTGCCATCGAAGCGATGGCGTAAATTGGAGTAAAGAATTTTGCATGGCATTGAAATATCCACATCATACAGGGTGTCCTTTCTGAAACTGGACAAATAAATGCATCTGATCTATTGTTTCTGTATGTTGTGCCATCACAAAATTGGATTTTCAATGAATACATTTCAGTTTATTACACTGATAATTGTATAATCATAGTTTTCAATTTCTCTGAAAATACAACACCTAATTCTAATTGATGTTTTTTTTTATTTCACAGGTAAGAATATATTGGTTTGGATCATCTCTTATTATTTCCAAGCTTACATGGATTGTCACAAGTTTGTATATCTTGGATATTGGGCAGTTGCTTACATGAGTCAATCGAGGTAATTCCACATATAGTGCATATAATTAATAATCTAGGGTTTTGCATTTGCTGTTAATATTGCAAAGAGTGTATCTTCAGTGATCACCAGAGTAATCAACTTTACGTATTTAATTATGGTGAAGAATTAATCTGAGGCTTATAGTTTTAATATGGAATAAATTGATAGCGTAATCCATTTTCGTTTAATGCGTTTTAATTTGCATTTTTATCCGTAAGCTTCTTTTTATTTGTTTCTGCCATGTTATCTATTCATTTATATCCATATTTAATAAGTCGTTAAATTAGAAGCTGAAGTAATTTTGATATTTCTCCACGATTTTTACGGGATCATGTATCACTGCTGATGGCACTAGTGTAAATGCGACTGGCCATTATAGTGTCCATTTGACACTTGTTAAATTTGCTCTGTACAATGATTTTCATCATATGCGGATGATGGATTAAGCCAACTTCCAATATTACTGTAGTTCTTTGTGGCACTCCATTTGTTATCCAAACCTCTTGTGGCATTGTCCAAATCTTTTTACCAATTACAGAAGGGAAATTGTTCTCGGATTTCTCTTATCAGATTCGCGATTTGTTCGAAGTAACGATGTATTTCTTGGAATATCCAAAAAATTTATAATTTTATTTCTCACCACTGGGGAATTATACCAGGGAATATGGAAACACTGGCAAGTTAGCAGTGGACTTACTGTATGGAGATACAGAACTGTCTCAGTGACTTATAGTAGATGCAAAACAATCCAGTAAACTAACTTTTACTTTAAAATTGAGATTTTATTAATACAAATTTTCTCCAGAATCTACGTTATCGAGTTCATGAAAAAGTACTGAAGAACGTTATGCACACAACTTTGTTGATAAAACTGTTCAACATATCAACTTTCAATTATTAGTTTAAGCTTTGCCAGGTTCGAGGCTATTGAAAGCAATTCCAAATGGCTGTACGATTCAGTGACGTCAATAACACTTGAAGCCGGTTGTTAGCAGATGTTTGTATTTGTATATTACGCATAACCTTATATAGACGTGACACACTTTTTCGACTTTTTTTTCCCTGGATAACCCACTCGCTAATTCATTTTTTTACTACTGTTAAACCTATTTTCTTGCTTGAGTTTTGCCATTGTTGGATGTATACATGTAGGCCCTGGGGAGTGCCCTGGTGCATTGGAATATGGGTGTGGGCAAGGGGATAACTCTCACTTTCAGAACACCACAGACTTAATAAAAGGCGGACTGCATTTATATTTCGAGAAATCAGGAAGTATTATGGTAAAAAAGACGCACCCCTAGCACCCACGCAACTAAATAGGCCATTGGCACACATTCCATGGCTAATAATTGCAAATGGCTGCCATTGCAGCGTGTGGGAAGATATGTTATAACTAACAATATGTATAATATAATGTTTTCCCAATAGAGGTCAATAGAAACTTTTCTGTATGAATTTTAGAGAGACACGTGTGAGACACCCTGTAATTGATCATTACAGTGTGTCCCAATTATGCTTCAAAAAGAGTTAACGTGTGTACTCTGTCCATGGCACTCTTGTTCCAAAATCAACATTGAAATAGGACTATGAAATAAGTGTTATGCAATGTAGAATTTAAAATGGGAGAATTAATTAGTAATCAATAGTAATTAATTAGCAGGGCTTGCCACTTAAATTTAATCGTAGATTATTCTGATGAGTGGTGTTATCCTATTATTACTATGCTTAATTTGAATTTCGAAAGAATATTTTTGAATTATTTAATGAACATATAATATTATTTGTTAAACATGTGGACATACAGGGTTTCCCAATAAAATTTTCAACCAAACTTAAACAGTATATGCTGTATGTTGCCAGTGACTCTCCCTCAGGATCTCCCACACGGGTTGCACACCCATTTTCCGATAAAAATGTTAACGTGGGGGCTGAATTTAAGTCTTTGACACACTGTAATAGATTTTGACAATCCTTTTTAACCATTAGATATGTTTAAACTTATCTCTTTTACTCCTAGACGTCTCCACCCAACCGGCGACTGCTTAAACCGTTGTCTTAATGGAGCTTTAAATTTTAAACCCGTTTTTAACGCAATGTGTGCAAAAGAGATTTCTTGGCATGACCAACAAAATATATTTTTCATGGCTTGTTTTTCATTCTTTGAAAAGTCCTACGCGTGTGTAATTTATGGATGTGTGGGTTGATAGGCGAGGAGTTAACCGACAAGATGACCCCTCGCCATTTAATTTAATATCAAAATGGCGACTGTGTGACCCACCCATGTGCTTGTTATTTATCACGTGACCTCCACGTTTGCCCTACATTGTCTTATATCTCCATTTGGGGCGTTGGACGTCATCCCCAACAATAAGTTGGATGAAATACTGCTTCAAGACTCATGTTTTATGTCATATTGATGCAAGCGTGTTTTTTTTTGTTTGACGCAGATGGAACTGGGTTATATTGGATAAACAATTAAATACATTACAGAAACAGCAACGGAATAAATTAATAATATCGTAATACTTAGCTAACCTAGGCAGTGCTTTGGCGAAACACGTAAGAACATTCTGGGGAAAGAAAACATCATTTTTGATGTACAAATAAATTATTGCTGAAAATAGGCACAGTTATATAACAATTATTGTGCTATAAATAGTGTTCAGATACTTATTAACCAAATAAGAATTCGTTGTATACTGTGACATTTGAGACACTAGTTTCCACTTTCCTTCACTATTACAAATATATAAGTCACATGATGACGTTGGAGTTAATGCAATTTCCTGACGAGTCCCTGAGCATCTTATAATGTCAATAAAGTAAGCTTTCCATGTAATTGGTCAAGTGTGCTAATATATTACAGTATAAAAACTCAGCAGGAGAAATGTACAGGGTGTCCAAATCAACTTTCAACATTCTTCATTGATCTTTAGGAATGTTCCCTTATGGTATTGGTCGCAGTGAGATGCTGCAGGCGTGTGTGGCAGTAGCATCTGTGTTCCGTAAATAGGTTTTTATGTGTACCTAAAACTGATAAGTGTTCACCACACTGGTTCACCATATTGTACTCTTTAGCAGGTCCTAAAAATCTGGCTCGTGCTTATCTCACTCCCTCATATCCTTGCACAGAATCATAAATTAAACATTAGCTTCATGGATCCTAAAGGATTACTTCTCATTACGCACATTTTATCGATAGAAAGTGTTAATGCGTGAGTAGGGAATATGTATAAGCCTACCATGCTTTCCTCGTGATATTTGATTCACTTTCACTAATAAACTTTCACTTTCCTTTGAACTTTCACTACTAGCTGTAACTACTTTTGATAAATAAGTGCTGATCAATGGTCAGTTTTAATCTAATAGACGATGATAGTAATAAAAGTGATTGAAAGCCAGTCTTCAGATAAAATCCCGTTTTCCTCATATTTTGTATTCGTGTATTAAAGATTCAAAATAAATCGTTGTCGTGGTAAATCCAAGAAGACTTTCAAGAACTGCTCTGAAAAGCACGGTGCACATTCATTGCGCATACATCCCATTGCAAATTACAAGTTATTCCGCATTTGCATGAGGAAGACGAATTTTATGTGCAGAGATGCATAAAAACATCAAAATTATTACTGTCCTTACAAGAGAATATAAAAGAATGAATATTTTGCTGAATCGGCACTGACAAGACAGGCGGATTTGGAAATGAGTTGCCAGCCATGTTTACCATGCAGTATTAAGGCATGTAATTTGATATACAGAGTGTTCACATCGAGTGAGACTGCTGAATATTCTGCGCTGTTTTCACTTTTGCATTAATGTACAATGGCCAGTCTTTATCTCTTCTGGTATTTTAAGATGTGTAAAAAAGATTTCTGTACGGAATAATGTTAGATAGCTGCAGTGTTGCACTTTATGCAAAGTGCTTTTTCAATGATCTATATATATAGAATGCATAAATAAGATAACCGGTTTTTTTACCAGCATGCAGTAGAGTTTACCTCACATATGGGCACCTCCTCAACTTGTGCATCTTCTAGAATTGGGCGTTGTCCATCAGACTAAAGTTGCAAATTTGACCAAACTGAGTAGCTAGACTGATATGGTCACTCTCCATGTTCCATATTATGATCAGAGTAGTATAATAGGGCACCCATCTTCTGGGTTCCCCATGCTACTGATCTGCTATATATCTCCAAACATTGGTAACTAAATGGGACACTGTAATTTATTAATTTATCAGTTTTCTTGATCACAGAAATGTTGATATACTCAATACAACCTGTTGCCGATTTAAAAAAAAACTGTTATATGGAATTGAAGCATGCCAGAGTGACGTGTTTCGCTTGGTAATCACGTAAGAGAATTTATGCAGCTCTAGTATCATGCATTGTGTTTAGTTAGGCATCTTTAAATGCTTTTGGAAATGGTGTTATTGTAGAGCACGTGTAGATGACGTCCTTTGTGCATTTGAAGAGTGATATGCAGCACAATATATATATTGTGGAATTCGGGGAATTCCAGGAATTGACCTGGGCGTGAATGGCGCCAGGTCAAGGGTGAAACTCTCCTGCGTTCT
>JAQGAE010000042.1:0-71754 GCA_034696685.1 Julus scandinavius | reverse complement strand
TCATTGGAGAACAGGCGTTTGTTAGTTCTGACGAATTCGTCAGAACTCGTCCGAACACATTTTCGTCAGAAAACGCATCCATAGTAACCCTAGCCTAACCTGTTTCATTCGTCAGATAAATTTAACGAAGTTCTTAATGGAACTGACCTGCCTTGGGCTCGAATAAATTGAATTGACACTAAAAAGAGTATTCTTAGTGGATAGTTTGCCATGCAAGAACTAGATAATAGCCACCGCAAAGTGGACATTTGTATTAATTGACACAAATAGCGCCTGATTATTAATTGGGACGTTGTTAGCACTTTGGATGGCCTTATTTGGAGGAATCAACACAAAAATATATCTATAGATTAGCAATTCGAGCAATATAATAACTTACCTGCTGCCCAAGACATTAAAAGGACGTTTTTTCGTGGATGCCATGAGTGCACTCTGGCCTGCACATTTTGATTGTAACTCGTGTTTGCACCGACGGGAAGTTTCACCCCTGTTCAGGGGTGGGAAATTACCCATGGTTCTTTACTGCACTTCTGTATTTACCCCCCCCACCCCCCTCGCGTTTTTTTACCATTCCCGACATCCCTCTATACGCGACGGGCCTCCCCTTCTGACAATCTCGGTTTTTTTTTTGCTTGGTAGTTTTTATCCCCCCATTTTGGGGGAGCCGAGTTTCCGTACCCCCGTGGCTCCCTTCCCCCCCCCCCCACAATTTTACCCCCCTTTTTTTTACTTTGTTAAGGTGTATAGCTACCAGTGCAGAATTCTACCATCCTTATGGTCGTTGTGAATGTTTTTTTTTAGGGGGCCACGGCCAGCCTCTTTTACTTGATTAACTACTCTGGTTATAAGCCGATTGACCAATGGGGCGCGAACGCCCTCTAGGAACCCCTCCGAACCGAATTTTTAAGATGAAAACATTGCACATGGATTCCGGCAACTGATTCATACGAGCGTTTTTTTCATGCAGGAATGTAATATTTTTTTCCGGCCAAACAGGCTTTGGCTAACGGGTAAACCTTTTTTTTTTCTGGAATTTTAAAATTCAAGATGGCGGCCAGTACTAAAATCTTGTATGAAACTACAATGGCCCGAGAAGGGAAAACTGACATTAAGAGGACGTGGAAGCGCATTATGTACTGTAGTAATTAAGATTTTGCTATTTTTTTGTTGTTAAAACTTTGGAATATTTTTCATTTTTTTAACTTGGGTGTGAACTTATATAATGCACTTTTAATGGTACTTAATGAAACTTTTGATATTGCTTTTATGTGGTTTAATGGTCACATTCAACATTTTATTTTCTTGCTGGAATATTTTTCACAATCCACAAAATTTAAATTGGTATTGCATATGTCTAAATAATTTTTTAAAAAAAGATCAGACATGCTGTAAAACATTCATTTACAGGCCATTCAAGGAAGAAAGAGGGTGCGTTGTGTAAAAAATGTAGTCTTCATAATGATATTGTTTTTGTTTCATAATTTAATTAGTACTGCAACAAAGCTAATTAACGTCTCATCATGCAACAAGAAACTTAATTTTTCCAAAATTTAAGGGATCACTGCAGTTTATATGGTTCATCTAACCTTAATGTTTCTATTGATTATTCTGTAGTTCCTTAACTATACAAAACACATTTAGGCGGGGTTTTGACCATAATAAATAGAAACTTTTATAAAGTGCAATAATCTATCTAGAATTGCTTACACGTATTATAGTCGATTTAACGAGTCATTAAATTGGTTTACTGCTTGGACACTAACACCGATCAACTATTGTTTTACCCCCAGATGGGATTTCTTACTCGTCGATTAAAATAACTGGAGTTTGGTGTAACTGGTCTTTAACCAAACAATCATCGAATTAAACTTAACTTTGTGAGGTCGTTTCATAGGCCTACTTCCGCTGTTATTTCTTGATAGAGAGATTGAGCACTATATATACTGTCTATGGACTTTACCCAAGACAAAATCACAATGTCGATAAGTTTTTGCTAGCTATAGAAAATTCTCGTATTTTTTTTAATATTTTGAAATAAATAAAAATGTGTGCGCGTTTCCTCGTTGTGCAAATACGGTAGTTTTCTTTTACGTATTTATCTGTGAAATACTAAATTTTCTTCTTTATCTCAAAGGCCCATCTTTTTATTTCATATTTTTGGTGTTTTCTCTTTGTGAAAGCGCCCCATATGGATTTGACCTTCAATCAAAAATATGTCGAGGGGGAAGCAAAAAAATGATAAAAATAACGAAAACTAACCAAAAACGAAGAAAAGAACTTCCTTTTGGCCAATTGCATCAAACAGCGTTCGTACTTCACTTAACAGACCCTTATATGCACTGCTTTTATTAGCAAACTGTTTGTTAGCTGCGTATTTTGAATGAAAATAATTTAAACATTAATCACGTGTACATTTATGACATTTCCTTATTTACTATCGTGCTTAATTTTAACGAATAATTCAAATTGTAAAGCCCGTGCTAACTGTCGATTAAATTTAACTATAGCCTACAGGCGCTATTTATCAGAGACAATGGCACCCAATGTCTTAATCACCGATTAGTGATCTTAACCATCATAGTTGGCAAGTTAAATATTCGGTATGGTAATCCAACGTTAAATCGTAATTATACCACACTTAAGGATTATATTTATCCAAAGTTTCACGCAACCAGGCCATAAACGCTAGTCATGGGGGTCTGGTTTGTGAGGGTATAATGATGACCCTCACAAACCAGATAGTTTGGTGTCCAAACTTTGTCGGCTGAAATATATTTTAATTGACGATTCGCCATGAATGCTCACATTTTTAAATGAAAAGTTTTCTTCTTTTTTTTGTGGAAAAGAAGGAGGGGGAGTGGGGTGAAGATTATGTTTGTGAGGGTTAGGACTGTCCATTACGCCGGAGGGGTGGAAGGGAGAGGGATGAGGAAGGTCAGGGTCCATGATTTTGCCCGTCCCCACGGCCGCCATTTTTTCCCCCATTTCGGCACATCGTATGCACTTCTTGCCCCGAGGTGCCTGCGGCAGGGTGAGGTTCCCGAAAGGAGGCTTTTTTTGTCCTCTCATTTCGAGAGGCCTTGGGGTAGGGTATATGCGTGTAGAGGCAACGGTGAAAGCACGCAGTGCTAAGGGCGGGAGCGAACAGGGAGAGGGCGGCGCCTAGCGGGGAAAGGGCGGGAAAAAATGCCGAAATTGGAAAGCCAATGACGAAATGCGTCTTGCATTTTCTTTTTATGTTTTCAACCAAAACAGCACGTGGCGGAGAGGTGTATTTTTGGCGCCAACGCAACTTGGGTCCTCTCGAACCTATGTTTCGTGGAAACTTACGTGGCATCTTTAGTAAGGTGGTCACAACGCCATTAAAATTTCGAAAACTGCTACTGGTATTTTAATACTTGTCTTACGTGTCCATATAAAGTAAAAACTGAAATTAATGAATTTTATTATTCAGTTTCATTACTTAAATTGATAACTTTATTTTTTCAAAGTGATATCCCGGAGTCCCAAGACTCCTCGACTAGTTTAAAACTATTTCTGTTAGCATGTAATAAGTTAACTTTTTTATCCTAAAGTGAATTAATAATATATATATCCTCCAGTATAGAAAATTATAATTATTATATGATGTTTATCATAAATTTATTACCCAGTATATAGTTATATATTATATTATACACAATATATATTTTATAAGATCGTGTTTTAGTAATATTGGTAAATCTTGATAGATATAATTCACATAAACAAAAGTTCTTGGGATTTCTCATTAATTGTGGTTTGAAAATCACTGCTCTTGAAAAATTCAAAATAAATAACTTAACTCGTGTATTGTGTTTAACGGAAGTATTTATCGAAATTTTAACATCGCAGGTATAAGCATTGTGACCTTCTTATTCATATCCCTTTCAAATAGGAATGGCCCTAAACCAAACACATGGATTGACATATTGAAAAGCAACATAAGAACAATGTGCCTAAATTTAGGTGCATTGGAAAATACAACACATTCAGTCATTGGCTACAAAGTGGTTCAGATATTTTGGGGTCCTTACCATCAGCCAACCATACCCTTTTCTTTCAAGGGCACTAAAAATAACTCACCACAGCATAGACCTTGAATTTGGGCCATCCATCCATATTGACGTCTTCTTTGTTTGGATTAACTGCACAATGAATGAGTCCCTTGTTTCTGAGTTAAGTCTTTAATTAATTACGTCATCAGCATAAGCATCCCTACAATGGTACACGAGTATTGACGTCAATCTTGATAGCATGAGGGTTGTCCATGTGCCTTGTCATCAGATTTAAGACCCTCTCTGATGATTGTTTTGCGGTTATGCAAAATAATGACAATTTTTGGGGGTGGGGGATCGTTGTTAGGTTAAATTGTCAACAAATTATGATTCACTCAAAAATTTAGGAATAAAAACCTTGTTTTTTGTTTTGAATGACATAAACGACTATATGCAGCTTCCGTCACGGACTGCATCACGTGACTTTTAAAAATTATGACAATCATCGTGTTGTTTGTTATGACATCAAATCTGTTCTCAATCTTATTCTGGAGGGCACAGGAACGTTAGTCAGTAATCTGTGAGGACGGACATTTGGACTACCCTCGTTTACAATGTGAAAATGGTTACCCTCTCACCTTGGAACTTTTCCTCAATTAACAAAGTTTCAAGCCCTTATGGGGGACGACAATAATTTGCGTCCGTTGTCACGCGCACACTTTAGATGCCTTTTGGAACCTGAAATGAATATTTTAACTGCACAGTGATTTTTAATAAATATAACGGGGCTGTCCATTAACTCTGTACGAAGTCGAATCTGACGAGATTGCCCAGGGGTTGTTCGTGGAGTCCAGCCTTATAAAACGGCCGTTTCACCAAAACCACACGACCCTTGACCTTCCCTAAAGCAACACTGATGTTTGGGACCCATCGTCCATAGACACCACGCAACCATCCATCAAGTACGAGCCACTAACCTTTGAATCCCGTCCGGTGTTTGCACTCTTGAGAAGATGTGTTTTTCCGCGGTACCCTCTTCACGGAGAAACCGGTGGGTCCCCTTCCCTGACATTCCCGGAACACGACTGGCCTCTCGGTCCCCCCATGCGCCAGAGCTAGGTACCCCGCGGCCCCCCGTCCCCTCCCGAATCGCGCGCCGAGAAAAAGCGCCTCGGCACGAGGGCCAGCCTCGACCGTCCATTGGCCGAGAGGTGGAACCTTGGCGAGGGCGATGGGCCAATGGGAACGCCGCATGCTAATGCGAGCACCAATGGCGAGTTCCCGTGCGGCGTGCGAAGGCACTATCTACTATAGTTCCATCATGGCGGGTAAGTGGAGTGTGCTTGCGTTACGTTTTCCGACTACAAGCGTTTTCCCCCGTTCATTAACACGTAGCCCCATTACTCGCTAGATATTTATTTGCTCGTAAGCGAACATCGGGCGCACCAACATGGCGACTCAGGTAAGACGGCAACCGTTTCTATCCTAACCTCGTTTTTTTTTTTTCCCCATCCCCGAAAACCCAAGCACCTGAACCCCGTTGTGTTTTTTCCATGTTTTACTACGCTAAATCCCGACGAGTGTACGTTAACACCTCGCAACCAAAATGCTTCCTCCCCTCCGCGAGATTATTCCTACGACCCTGTTTTTTAAAATGTATATTTCTTCTTTTTGTTTTTTCCCGTATACTTGGGATGGCTTTCTCTTGTTATTTGTATCGTTTGGGTGGTTTAACCACGCCATGCACTAACTAAAACGCGCACGATGCTTTTATCGACTGCGTGATTCGGTCGTACGTTCGATTTTGAAGACTTCTACGGGGGTTTTACGTCAGGGGTACCGCCGCGCTGCGGCTGCTTTTTTTTTTTTTTTTTTTTTTGAGGGGATTTTTTTTTTCTTTTTTCCTTTCCTCTATCTTTTGGGTATTCGTTCGCCATGCGTTATGTGGGGCAGATTTAAGGAGGTCAACGTGATTGTTGAGCAAGAAAAAAAAAATGTTTTTTGGAGGGAAGGGGGGAGGGTTACCCCGATATTCGAAATGGAAGGAGTCCGCGCTGGGGATGGGGGAGGATTGGAGGGGACGGATTTGCACAGCCTCGCTGTTTTGTGCTGTTGTAGAGGACGCGTCACAATATGTTATACCGCGGTAACCACCGCCGTGCCGATGTTTGGAGGGTCCATTACCGCGGAATTGCGGAACACACGCGTTCGTAGCACGCTGTGGCCGTTCCACGGAGCCAACGTGCGTTCTAGCCTCGCGCAGGAGCGCGAATGGAACAAGGCGTGCCATTCTCGAAATCGTGTTGGAGGCTAGGCGACTCAATGAATCCGTCCTGTAGGGTTAACCGAGGCTTTATCGTTAACGATGTTTTGCTCCCCTACCAACCTGATCTCGGATTAGCGTTAACGATGGCCTACACGACACACGCCACGCCTGTCAAGGGTCGCGCGAACTTTTTAAAAATTTTTATTTTTTATTTTTTGGCGCGTTGTTGTGGATGGGTATGTCCACACATGCAACAAACCATAGTAACGTAACTGCATGGCGTTTCAAGTTCGTAATATTGAAACATGGTAACATCGTAACGTGGAGTGTTGTTATATATAGGGGTACCGATAGGACGGAATTATGTTACTGTGGCGTGTGTGGACATCGCCTTAAGCTTTAACACGCATTAGCCGAGGATTATGGATTACCTGCTCGTTAAAGTTAATCGGAAGTTAAGAAGGGAAATTGTTGGCTGAAAACCTCTGTTGTGTATATCTCCAAATAACATTAAAAGGATGTGGCTAGTTATGCTAACAACATCATAAACTTTGAACAGTACATAAGCTCCTGAAATGTAGTAAACACGTCGGGGTTTATGAAAGAGGGTCAAGAATACCTTTACCATTAAGGGGTGTTTCTTCAACGTCATCAATTTGTTTGTTGTTTACTTTTCAGAACACTTAATATATCACGTTCTCAAACATGCGTAGAGAGGAGCACTAGCAAAGATGCTAACTTCCCACTATATGGCTTTATGAGCGATTGAACCCAGCTTTGATCTTTAAAACAAGTTTTAACGTCTGATTATCTTTAACAAATGGCCAATGCCTTTGCGAGTTACATAGGGGGCCATTCAAGAGTGGGGTCTGCTGGTATGTGGGTAGGGGGAAAGCCATTATGAACGTCCACTAATGATGGTAATTTTCAGTTTTTAGATTTTTTGTTTAATTAACTTTTAAAGGTCAGTGAAAGGGGAATTGGGCGCCAGAAGAAATGTGTCCCCAGTCCCAAACGTATTTGAATTTTTAAAACCTTGATAAAGTCGGGAATTATGCCTAGCCTTGTGTTAAACACCAATTTTATGCTGGAATTTCCCTTCGAGGTCAGGAAACACGCTATTTAACAGGAGCTTAACTTTTCCACTAACTACTGTTTAATTGCTGTTATGTAACAAGGTGATGGTATAGATGTTGTGATGAACTGTTGGATTATTAAAATTAGGATACGGTATCTATCTTAGCATCAAAATTGTATCCAAAATCCAGTAAGTTAAACAAAAGTATAATTATTTATGATTACCGAAACATTTAATGTTATTATTAACATTACACGCTCGCTATTTGGTTAAGTTTTTAAATTGTATTGGCTCGTTAATGCGTTTGTACCACATTCGCTGTACAAAGCTTACCGAGATATGTTGAATTGCCTTGTTACATTTAATCGACGTCTAACACAGTTTAACCGAGGGTTGTTTTGCTCGCAGTTCTATACCATGTTTTCGTTAGTACCGCACCATGAACCACTTTATTCCTTTAGCATCATGGTCCTGATGGGGCTCTGAATGCTATCTTTTCTCATGTTTGTGGACTTCTGAGGTTCTGTTCGATGAGATTTGGAATGATTTCTCCGCTGCTTTTCACTTCATCGATGTTTGGCAGTCATTGACTTCTTTCTCCAAAACGACGCATTCTGTGTTTTTTACCCAATCTATTTTTTTTTCTTAGTTTATTACCCCCACCAGGTTTTTTATTTGTTTGTTTGTTTTACGACAGTAGTGTTCGTGAACTTTGAGATTCTGGCGTTGTCGTAAGTTTTCTGTTATTGGTTCGTTTTTCTTCTTTCTTTTGATTTCGTTTTGTTGCAATAGGGGGTGGGGTCGTGTACGTATTTTCGTCCCTCATCAATGCCGCCATGGGTGGAACCCACACTGCTGAGAACGGTTCTGTCTCTTCGAACGCCATGGATTTAGCAGAGTGGGTTCACAAATGGATTGGTGTTCGGTAGCAGAACGCTTGCTCCAGGTCGAAAGAACGTGTTCGTGGAGAGAAAGTATTTGAGAACAATGGACTCAAACCTTTTTGCTCCAGTTAGGTGCGAATCTTTGGTGGTTGGCTTGATAGAGCAAATGTCTTTCTGACGAGGGAAGTTCAGCATCAGCAAGGGCACTGGACATGTTCACATTGTTGTGATCCTAGAAAGAAGTAGTTTGATCTTAAGCCCGGTGTGATTTGTTCGATGCAATCCCTCATTAGTGGTCAAATTTTCCCTTCTTCCATCTTCCCCCTGGGTTTTTTCTTCAACCCACTGCTTTTGGCGGGTCCGTGACGTCATCGGCTAAGACGGCCAATGAATGAATGGATAGCGAAGAAACGGATGAATGAAATAGTGGTAAGCGTGGTATAAACACGGGTGTTGAATGTGTATCGTGAACCCGTTCGTTGTACTTTTTTTTTTCCCGTCCTTCGTTATTATGCATGTCCCTCGGTGCGAAATCTTGAATCTTAATGGCGCGTCTCCTACCTAATTGTGGTAACGTGTTAATTATGCACAGTGGGGAAACTGGCTTCTGCACTTCTGGATGACGACCAGCGACTGGTTTTGCATCATTCTAAAAAATTCCGGCTATCACATTTATTGGATGTTGGTGCAACGTGGGATGTACGAGTTGATGGGCTGTTGGACATACACTCCCATCCCTATAAGCACCACTGATGTTATTTTTTTGTGTGAAACTGTATTTCAGCAAGGGCTGTCATTCCATGGTTTCCAGTCTTAATTTGTTGTAAAACCTATTTCATAATTACCCATCTGTTGATATTTACAAGTGGATGACACTCGTTAGTTGCACCATCTATTTTCTTCTTCTTAGAAAACTTGGTCTAGTGGCAACATGTTGACACCTTCTGTTTGGGATTATGACGTGTGTACTTTTGGTCCGACACTCGCTCTTGTGACATTTTAATGTCCTAATAAAGAAGGATAACGTTATTGCTTAAGCATTTTAACCAAATCCTCAGTTTTTGTCGTGGGAAGTTGTACTTTTAGATGGTTGTCAGAGCTAGCTGACATTTTAACTGGAGTAAACTGGAGAAATCAGGTACATTGAGGGTAAACTATGATAATTTAGTTCATCTTTATCCCCTTGAGAAAGCCCAATTTTTTAGTGACAACATGCGTGTATATCCATGAAAATCGTGCTGTGTAGGAAGATTGGTGCATGTCTAATCTAGATACACACGGTACTTCCTTAATTCTTGATACTTGCTTCGGGGATCGTCCGTTAACGATGTCACGTTTTGTAAATCACGTTTCATCAGCTCGTTTTGTTGGCCAAAACTTGGCGACACTTTCGCAGTTTCTATAACTGCATCGATTTTTGTGCGAGATACACATTGGTCTGAAGGAGGACAACATCCTGCGAGTGCTTGGAAATCCGGAGAAATTTAAAGGATGTTTTGATTCTCTGAATGAGTTATTATTTTAAAATCTTGACTTTTGGTTACGTCCAGTCAATTTGGTCCTGGCTACGTGTACTAATAATGTTATACAATCTCGGCCTGACCGATAGCTTGGTTTTCATACTTTGGGCGATATAATAACACATGGTAGCGTGCATTGAACCAGCTCCAGGTATGATTCATTGTTTCGATTTTGATTTTATCAACTCAAATGTTGGAGTGGTTCTTTCCAAATTAACCCATTTGAGCCCCTTGTTGATGTCTTTTAACTGTTTGACGCTGTTCGTGGGCATTGCAAATCTAATGCGTTGCATCAAACCCCGTTAATTGTATGCATATTTATGCGATCACAGCGGCGTTTTATTACGAAGGTGATGCCGAGGTATTCATATTTCCCTATCTGCACTGCATCTGCTAAAATGCGTTCAATTTTGTGTACATCACAACACTTGTTTTCAAAAAAACAGGGCAACATAGATGTGAATCCACAAGCGCCATCTGACCTTCGTGTTAGCTGTAATTTCGACCACAAAACTCATGATTTTACAATTTTCCAGCAAACCAGACCAGACCAAAGCTCTTCCCAAACAGAATATGTGCGCATTACGAAAAGGCCTACCACGCGCTCTATTTTTAACTTTTTTTTGGGAAAAGTTTTGCAAGCCTGAAAACACGCGTTAAGCAAGTGTTGAGAAATTTGGAAATATGGCGTATATAAAAGAAACAGTTCAACTTTTATATTGACAAAATGTGTGTAAAAAGGTCAGGAGGTGCACTCTGGGTTAACGAATGGATTCCCCGGGTTTCCTGACCCTCTTGCTGTGCTTGAGCTGTTTTGCTCCACGTGCTGCGAGCTTGTAAGCTGCTTCGTTTTTTAAAAAAAAATGTTTTTGTTTTGTTTATCGAGCTAATGCTCTTTGTTTCTCTTTGGATTCTTTTTTCTTTTCTTTCTTTTGTATCATTCCGCCATCAGGGATGAGAATTGTTGAATAAGACTCGTGGCGCCATCACTCGTCGTCATGGCCATTCTCTGTACTGTGTGTTACACAAACCTTGTTTTTGGTTCAACAATACTGCTTTTATGTGGTTATCATGTGAATTTAGGGATTTCCAATGTTTCCATACGTTCAGGATCATCGGATAAGTTGAACAGTTATATATGAATTTTTGTGTTAATATTGGTTTCGCCTCCACGTGTTTTGCACATTGGACATACTGCTAGATCATGGTATCTAAACTCAACGTGGGATATACTGCATATATTGAGCATATAACGTGAATGATACATAATATATGACATTAAGCGCTGTCTTGGATTACCTATCTGAGAAGTAATGTATTGCTTTTAATTAATGCTTCATTTAATGGATAATTTGAACATAGTTGTTTACAATCGTTTCATTCACCTAGTACTTTAAATTTGAATTTGAAGCAATTAGCCATGCAATAAGATTTCTTTGATAATTATAAACATTTATCGGTTTATTGAGAATTACTTTATGGGTCGTGAGGCAGTCATGATGTATGCAGCTTGTAATTGAAGTCTGTTTACAGTATTATATTTGAAAAACAAGGCTATGCACAGCGTATATACAAATATTTATTGAATATACGGTGGTGAAGTGGTATAGAAGAAACGTGGTCCGGTCCTTACCCGAATAACCTAGCTGAAAAATGTGGGGTGCTTGGGTTCGACCACCAATGGACACTAATGATCTGGCACAAGCGTGATCACAACAATGACATTTTTGCATTCTGGACTTAAGTCGAGAATAGTACTGGTCTCAAACCCAAATGACCTTATCCACAAGAATGGATGTTTGGGGGTGTATTCTCAAGTTGCAGGTGCTTTCTTTCATTGAGTTTTCGACTTGCACGCATCTGCGACATAGCATCAGGTTGAATCTAACCAATGTTTTACACATTCCAGCAGAGGCACGCGTTCAAGACGCATGTATGTATGGCTTAGCGGTTTTTTTTTGTTTGTTTGTGTGCTTAATTCACAGAAATAAATAGCCTTATCTCTGTTCTTCGCCCCCTAGTGGAGTATGGACCTTTTTCGTGCACCGGAAACGAGCCATTTTGTTTTTGGCGGAATGCATGCATGGTAGCATAGGTCACTGTCCAACAAACTTGCATGGTTGTTAATACTGTATTTTTGCCCATACACGTCTTTAACGAGTGATTGTGCGAACTGACTCGCATTTCTGATTTATTAGAAATTGAATATTGTGCGAATGTTGAGATTTGTGTCCCTTGTTATGTACCTCTCGCGTGTACCCTCCAACTCAGTGTCACCGTATTTTTCATATTTTGCAATGTTCAAGCTTTATGAATGAACTTGGAAAGGACAAAATTATATATACGGCTCGAACAAATAACATTCGTAGCTTATCTTATCAGCACAAACTGAACCAATTAATCGACAAAAAAGTGCGGCATGGTGGTCTGGGATGGGGGACCTCGTACCCCAAAAACTCCTCAAAATCACTCCGTGCTAATACGGCTTGATTTTGTAGTAACGAAAGCAATATTTCAAGTAAGCCTTTTCCTGGTTCACACATCAATGAACTGATATGGTATATTAGCCTCCAGCGGGACATTTCCAACAGGGTTGAGTTTTATTACTGTACAGAAGAGACCATGTTGGAAATACCATGTCCCAATTTCACCAGAAGTAAACTTTTTTAAATAGATAACATTGAACATGTTTGTTTTTCCGTTTTTAATTCTGTTCTACTGTTCAAAAATGTATTTTTAACTTTTGCACAATTGGGTCCAAATTTATCACAAATCATGCTTAGATAAATAGTATTCGATGTGTTATAATTTCATAAATCAAACGTGTAAAATTTCATAAGTGAGTGGCATTTTCACCTTTTTTGCATATGTATAAAAATCCAAATTATAGTGAAAAGTATAAGGTGGACTTTGTTATGTATCTCAACGGCCATTATTTTTCCCACACTAGCAGGTGGCAAAATGTTTGTGAGGCACGGGCTAGTATAGACTCAGTGCAGTGTACAACATTAGTCCAGACTATGATACATGCGTGTTACAAGAAAATAAAAATGTACTTCCCCCCTCAACATTATATGACTGATGAGTCAACGGCATCTCGATTGATATTAAACATGATGTTGTCACGAATGTGGACCTTCTACCACATGAGCAAATTCGTACAAACCTATTTAATGTAACAACAAGCTTTATAATTTTCAGACTTCAAGCATGTCATCAGGTGTTTGCTTTCTTTCTGAGCACAATCTTATTTGGGAAATTCTGATCGAAGCAAGTGCTTCAGTGTCGTTTAGAAAAAGCTTGCAGATTTGTCGAGTGGACTGCATTTTGCATTGTGTGTCATGTTTTGTTAGTTTCGGCTTCTCACATTTGTGCAATTCACAGATTTATATTCCAAATGTGCGTCTGTTTCAGTTAGTATTATAATGGAAACAGAAGCGTATAGTTTCTCAAAAATGTACCAATGCAATTGTGTTGTTTGCACTGGTGCACCGCAAAGTTGTGCATTATGAACAAACAAAGTTAAATATGCATTAAATTTCATTTGCTGTGTTTTGTCGTTATGGCAATCCTTACTATTCATTTGTGGCTGATGAAAACCGTAGACAAAGCGTTTGAGATGCTCACTTCAGTTCTACTTAACTACACTTGAGTGCAAAAAAATCGACTCGCCTGCATGAATCAAGTAAAAATGTGTTTTTCTCAGCAACCAAATTTTCGATTTAAAATTGGAAAAATAAGTTCTGTAGACAATTTATTCCTGTTTATAATTCGTCTAGTGTAAAAAAGATTTCTGCTGAATTTCTCTGCAGAATAGCCTGCAACTCGTGCGGCTACTTCCGGTGGAATGGTCATTTTATCGAGAAACCATTAATTAACACTATATCTGGATATGTGTTCAATAAGCTCTGATAATCAAATTGCATTCAGAAACACTTAAGCCACAGGGGTACAACGATGCATATTGGCATAAACAATGCAAATTTGGGTTGCTTTAAGTTCAACATTTTTCGCCTCAACGATGCATCAGGAATTTTATGAAAATTAGGCGAAATATAAACGGGAATAATTGTCTACAGAACTCATTTTTCCAATTTTAAATCGAACATTTGGTTGCGGAGAAAAACACATTTTTACTTGATTCATGCAGGTGAGTCGATTTTTTTGCACTTAAGTGTAGAATTCACAAAATGGTCTCTTTTAAGTTGAAAGTTTATAGAACACTACAATCATGCTTAAGGTTTGAAACTATTTTCAAACTATACTTGAGTTAGTGCGTCAGAGTAAGCGACCTTAGTGGTAACACGAACCACTTTTACTTTGTCAATATGGTTAAATTATTGCCCTTTATTTGAGGTGGACGTTCGTTTGTGTAGAATAGGTGCTCAAATGTGTGTGGATGTTCCTTTGAAATTAAAGGGCACATTATTGGTATGACAACGTTCCTTGTATCATTTGTGATTTGACCAAACATTCACTGACTATGCATTGATAACAAATATTAATGACAAAAAAAAATTGTGATTAGGTACCAGTGACATCTTTTTCATCATTCAGTTCCCTTTTGTTGGTTGGTACATAACTGATCTGGGTACCATTCTAAACATATTTCAAATAGGATCACTTTACCAACTATCAGCTTGCAACCGCTGCACTGTATGTAATTAATTTCAGAACGGTCTTCAAACTAAACAGAAATGGCCACCTTACTCAGTGTCTCAGATAATGTGACCATGGCGGGCTGAGAATGGTCACAGCAGACCTATAGGGTTATAGGGCCTACATTTTTCCTTTTGTCAATCGGGTTATAGGTTAACGCTAACCTTAACCTCGATTCCGTGTCCCTTCATGTCCGAAACAAAACTCCGTAATCTGGTTTTCTATACAAAACTGGCATCTTGAAGGCGTTTATAAATGTATATGCTTTCATTGATGGATCAACCTTTGAATAAGATTTTTTTAGATGATTTCTGTCAAATTGTTTGGTGGATTTGTGTGGCATTTTTAAAGTGATGAAAAAAAACATGAAATTAAGTAACTGTGAGCTATTGTGAAAACAGTGAAATTGAACGGTTTCTTCATATTGGAATTTGTCCACAACTTTAAAGTTACACATGGTCAATGTGAAGATATATTTATGGGCATGATAACGTACAAACTGTTTTCATGTCTTGATGGTTGTCTCCGTTTTTTTTCGCGTTTAATATTTTCAGGGATTCCCATAGGTTAATTCTATCCACTAAATTTGGTCCAAACTTCTTATAAATACTTCAATATGAAATCTTTTATTATGCATGCACATGTGATAAATTTGGATTTGCGGATATTGAATGTGATAATCATGTTTGAATTTTTATTTTTTGTAGAAGAGGAGGAGGACGACGAAATTCAAAGAGAGGGCAACGAAGATGAGGGCGATGAACAAGACGACGATTCCGGCATGACTCTTTCTGGTTCCAGCACCATGTCGAATCTGGCCCTTCGTAATAATCTGGAGCGATTTGCCGAAAGTGAAAACATCTTCAATCGGTGAGAATTTGACCACAAAAATCACGTATTCTGGAAGCAAAGGGATATATGCTCAATGCATGCTTTACAAATCATGACTTAAATCGTTCGGTATGGACTAAGGAACCAAATGGACCTTATGCAAAACCTTGTCACTGACAACATCGTGTGTTCTTCCATTGTTTAAATGCATTGCACAAGGCGATGCACAAAGAATAAAAATACAGTCTAAAGTCATGCCAAGTTATATCAATGGCGACATTTGGATAAGGTCCATTGGTGGATTTAAATGCTGGCTATCCGATTTTTGTTTGATATGGTAAAGTTTGCACATCCTGCACCACAAATTTTGTTTACACGCGTTTCAATCAGGGATTTAATGTTTGTCTATCAACCGTGATTAATTTAGGGACAGGTTTATGAAAAAGGATACGCTTTGCTTTTTTTGCAGTGCTAACTTATTGATGGATTGTTAAAGAACTGATACATCCATTTAACTTAGTGAAATTGTGTTATAATGTAGGGTTGCTAAGAAAGTGCAGGGACGCCAAAAATAAATTGTTAATGGTTTATAATGTTTGCGTGTTTGCAAACTTGTATTCTGAAAATTCAGTAGTATTCAGACTTTAGTACAGTGTACAATTTTCAGGGGCTCTTCAGTGTTTTTAGAACAATTTAAATTAGGTTTTTGTATATCATCGGTTGTTCATTGATGTGCAAACATATTCTTCATTTCATCGTTTGCAACTAATATTACTTCACGACACGTAAATGTGTGATTACAAATTTTAAATATCTAAATTGGTATTGTAGTGGACGTTTCGATATTGAGAATTTTAAATAGCGAGTGTTGCTGAACCCAACCGTTCATTTTGAAACCTCAATACTGTTGTACTTAAGTACTCAATTTGAATTATGATGCATAGTATCACTTGCAATTATATTACCTATAAATTAAAATAAAACATTGATTTTGATAAAAAATTCAATTCAATCGTAGATATCAAAATTTTCATTCGAAAAGCGTACTGTTAAATTTAAAAACAATGCATGTGGTGCATTATTTTGGAACTAGGATTGCAAAGGACCAAAGAAATAATATGTGGAGCTTTAGGGTTTTGCCATTGTTACAAGTTTGAAGAGCGCTGTCATGATAAGGGTCATAGCGAAGTGGAATGCATTTCCGCGGTACCCTGTACAGCTCAGCCATTACAGTATCGCACAGTGCCCCTGCATTTGTTTCCTCTTCCTAATTCTCCCGTGTCGCCTGAAATGGAACGCGCCATTTCCCCCTGCTTTTAACGTTTTATCCCCCTCTTTTGGATTTTGCACGTTTCCGTTGACATCGTTGGCGTACTTTGCTGGGTTCACGTGCATTCGGCATAGTACTATTGGCAAAGTAACGGAGGCCTACTATTGGCCCGGCCGCTGTCAATCAAAACGTGGCGCCTTGCCTCCTATTGGCCGATTCCTCAGTGCCACTTCATTTTCATTCATGGGAGGAGGAGTCGGCGAGGGCTCCGGCTAAATTACGAGCGCTTTTTCGCGTGCCTTGTTGCCCCGGCGCCATTTTGAAAAAGAAAAAGTATTTATTAAAAATGTGGTTTGAGGGTATGGACAATCCGATGCGCCCATCGTGGGGTAGGGTGTGGACCCCACCCTGCTGGAAAAGTGGGGGACGCGCGAGGGTGGATGGGAAATAGGGCACGGAATAGTCAAACAAGGTGAAGGAAAACATTACACGACGCAGGAAGTGGGGGTGGAGGGAGGATGTCGGGTCGGGCTGTGCTTTTTTGGCAAAGGGCCAGCCGAAAGATTTGACCTTTGGCCCCCCTCCTCCTCTTCCTTCGATCTTGCCCGACCGCAGACATCCAGTTGCCACCTCATCCATCTATTCGTTGCCTGCTGGCATCTGCGGGCGATGGGCGGCAGCACTTTCCAATACACGGAAGTGACGAAATCGGGCGGGAGATTGTTTTTACATCTGCACTGGTTCAAATTTCGAATGCAGCGCCTGGTGTAAATGATACGTACATATGAACATGTTTTAACTAAACACGTGTTCCCCTAGACCTGGAAATTCAACAAATATTACATTTGCTTTCACATAGTTGATATGGTCAGCTCTGCTTCTGTAGAAATGGGGAATTTCCCTTTTGACTTATTTTAGCATCACTTTACGTAAATAAAAATTGACATCTATTTTTTCCACTTTTTTTTAAAACCAAAAGGGGCAAGGGGAATAAAAAACAGTTTTTTGTGATGTTTGGAATGTTGTCGTTAATCAAGTCGTATCTGTGAAAAAAGTTTCAAGAGTTATCTGGAATAATTATTTCCAATGTTTTACTTTCTTGGAACAAATTCAAGATGGCGTCGTTTGAAGAAATTTTTTTATCCCAATCACTTATTTTCTACGTGTTCGTTAAATTGTTTTCTACTAGTGAAATTCGGGAATTATAGCAAAGCCTTTAGTCTTCAATTTCCAAAGCACAAAAACAAGGACACTATTTTTTGTAACGTGCCTTAACTCATACATTTTTCATAGATGGCGCTTGGAAATTGATTAATCTTAACGCATTCCAATAAATAGTAAATAAAATAATGCTTATGTTATGTAGACGTGAGGATTTTCCTGTTAATCTCCATGTAACATCTACAAAGTCCATCACTTTCACTTAGATGCTATGGACAGAGTTGCACACTAGTGCTCATTGGCCCCTAGTTTGAAAGGAGTAAAAATTAGCGATAATAAGAATGGCAATTTCGAATTGGGTTTTAATTTAACTTTGCTTTGGCAGCGCCACCTACACTACGATCCCAACTGTGGAAAGTGACGGAGTTTGGCGAATTAAGGCAAAGTGGAACATGAGGGCGCATTGTTTTTTTCATTTTTTTTTCTTCTTCGCCACACAGATGGCATATTAGTGCGGGGAGGGAAGAACTGGGTCGGGGCAAGGGTGGGGTAGCAATCCTGTGGGATAGGAACTGCTTATTTTTGCCACACGAGGGGTGCGGATGATGGGAGAGGAAGGGGAGCAAAAAAAAAAAAAAATGCTTTGGTAGTACTGAGAATGAAGGAAAGCGGCGTCCCCACCGTGGGGGGACACGGCCTCACCCCACGGGCAGGGGTGTTCTCCACCGAGGAATGTAGCCTCACTCCAGGGGATTGCTGGGAATGTCGTTCCTCGTGAGTCCTGCCTGTCGATGAACGCTCATGTGAAAACGGAGCAGGGGGACAAGGGTGGGTAACGGGGTCCAGGGGTGAGACCGACAAATGGTAATGGTGCTGCTCGTGAAAAATCTTGGTACTGCTTACCAGCTTCCTCTATTTTTTTTTTCTTTTTTTTTTTTTTCTCGGCGGTTTCAAAGACCATTCATAATTCTGGTCAATTGATAAAAAAAATTGCGATAAATAAAGTAATGATGGCGATCATGTTTTGTTCGCGAAATTTCATTCAATGAAATAAAATGGACAATTGGTTTTTGGTGTTTTCATGGAAAGTGTACTACTGTCGTTCCATTCAGTACAGAAATTCAAGTAAAAATGATTCCAATGGTATTTACATGTATACTTTGCCACAGTGTTTAGCCAACGGCTAGCTTGAACTCGATTAGAATATGGGCCATGACTTTGGCTTCAATTTCCATGTCAACAAAGTTTAGCGACCAAGAGTGCATGGAGAAGTCCAGAATCTGCACATGGTCCTTGTAGAAACAAACCGAAAAACAAAAACATGGAACTAGCAGAGGTTCTTGACCCAGAAATTTAAATGTTATCAATACAGAAGCTTCTCACAATGAAACCAATGATGGGGTAAGACAAATAAATAATAAAACCTGTGTGTTCTTACACAATATATAGTTGTGAGATTACAGATAATTCTTGATTTGTGATAGAAAAAAATCGATGAATGAATGAACTCGAAAGTTGTGACCATTCACACTCGTATTTGTTTTTCTCTGAGTCCTATGGATAGTAGTGGGTTATTGCCATCATGGGACATTTCTGTATTAGCACCAAAATGTTAGCAAAAGTGAACCACGATCTCAGTAATCTGAATTCTGGCAGATTTGACCACCTTATCTATTGGTAACGCCAGATATCGGGTAATCAACCGAGTTTCTGAGTAGTTTCTTGTTGGATTTTTGTTTCTCAAAAATACTCCATGATTTATTAGGATTTGTAGGACCCATGGCTTTGTGACCATACCTGCATGAGCAAAGTATGAATTAAATTGTCAATTTTTTTTAATGTGAGCTATATTTGTGTAATCGTGGCGGATGACTGACTGTTGGTAGCATGCACGAAAGGTTGTTGACACTTGTTATTTTATAGATTTATTTGATGAAATTTTATGATATGCTCCGTACAGGGTGAATATAAACTGTGTGACCCATTTTCACATAGGATGGCACAAAAGTCTTGTTAGGTTACGCCATGCAATTTCTCTATCAAATCAGTTTAAAACTGCAGTTTAAATTTCTCATGCTCTACTTTTTATAAAGATGCTATTAAAAAAAATTTAAGAGATGAACATAATGCGTTTGATTTTAAAATAACAAAATTAGTTAACTTCGTTTTAATGTAAATTAAAATCTTGTTTTACGTGTTTCCGTTCATGTAGCACTTGTAATTTATATTAATTTGTGTTTTTCTTGTTTTAAGGCAAATGGTTGCCAGGAGTTTGCTGGACACGTTGCGCTCAGTTGCACAAGTAGAAGACGATGTTGCCACTGTTCTTTCAATCCTACTGCGCCTGTCAGACGACATAGGTTACAAACGTTCTTTTTAAAAATTCCGTTGGGTAACTCTGACCTGATTATAAATTGATTCGTATTGATTTGCCCTATCTAGAACCCAGCGTTCGATCCGAACTGGTAGAACAAGTCCCTCACATCGCTGCCTTCTGCCATGGTCACGACGGCAAAGGATTGGACGAAGTTTTGCTCCGCTACATCCTGCCTTTGGTTGTAAAGTATCTGGCCGACCCTAACAATCAAGTGCGCAAAACCAGCCAGGAGGCCTTGTTGTCTCTGATGATACGAAAACTTCTAGGACCCGGTAAGCGCGTTAACATTACTAAGTATGATGCATAAGTCCCACTTTAATTGGAAATTCTCCCATGTTTTCTCGAGGAATAACAGAGTTGCTTACACATAAAATGCAGAATTTTTGAAACGATTTTATTGACTCCTTCATTCTTGGTCAATCGCCATTTTAATAAATTCGTCCCAGGGTTTAGCAAACACAAGTTTCTAATTGCTCGTCGAGTTGCCATCTATTGTAGTCTTGATGGCCTTCTCACTGGTAAAGAATTTTAAGTGTGTCAATTTTTGTGGTGGCCTAGTCCTTGGACGATTAACCCATAAACATTGACTTCTTGAAGAATGAAACGGCGAAATCAAAATATATTTTCAATTTTCTGAGTTTGAATTATCTTAATCTAAGGGCTTTTTCTGTTATTTTTCTTCATAACATAATTATACAATGACCGGTCATGCTTTAATTTGTAAAGATCGTGATATTTGCTGTTATTTTTAAAACTGACTTCCATCTTCTATTTCGTTTGAGTTATCTGATCTTGGCTTGACTGGTCATTCTAGTGCATGTACTATTTTGAAAATAGCATCAGGGAAATTTTTAACTTGCACAATTTTAGTGGGAGCAATGCACTATATGTTCAATGTCCATTATGCTTTTTCTAATTGCTATTTCTATCTGACTTCCGACATTAAAGAAGAATTCAAGGAGCACGTATGCCCTATTGTCCTACAATTGTCTAATCTGGATAGTATGGACCATTACCGCACCGAAGCTGTAATGGTGAGTTTGTGTATATATTTGATGCCAAGGCTATCGTTGTAGGTGATGATAAAGGCAAACAAGTGCTGTCAAAATATGAAGGTCAATCAAAGTTCTGCTAATAACGATGCCGTGTATGTTTTTTTTTTATTTCTTTCTCCTACTTGTTATTTGATAACTTTTCATTCGTGCCGATTCAACACGTTATCCAATTTCCCTCTTTTCCATGAAAGACATGGGTAGTGAGATGTGGCAGAGTTGAAAGCCATCTCACTATCTTGTCTTTCATGGAAAGTTATGAAAAATCCTTCAAATATATCGCATTTGTCCTGCCCCTATCCTCTCCCGGTGTTCGTACTTCTGTTGCTGCACTTTCTCCGAAGAGAGGATTCGAAGAGACGCGTCGCCGAACCTTATTTGGAATTGAAGTTGTGCAAGTTTTTGGCATCAAAACTGGTTTGTCATAGCATTGGGTTGGAGCTGACTGTCTATCACAGCCAGCTTTGATGAGCAAAACCTTGCAAGAAACATCGTGTTCATGGTGATACCAATTCCACGCAACGCCCGTTCCTCGCAGCTCCCGTAAGTGTCGCCGACCTTCGAAAGGGTGGCTAGGTCTTGTCGTCAAAGCGGTTGTGAGATGTAGACAAAATCGCTTATTCAGCTCATATCACAGCCTTTTTGATGAGTTGGATTTATGCCGAAATCTGCATGTCGTCACTGGAGATACGGATACTCGAGCATCTTCCGAGGGCCAAAATAAGAAGCTGGCCCTGTCGTCCTGATGGCTGTGGTTTGGGATTCTTAGCTTCATATCACAGCCATCTTGACGAGCTGGGATGCTTTCACTTTCTTCGATTGCAATTAGCACCGGAAACCAACGAACAGTAGGGCTCAGGAGAGAGATAGAACACGTTGCTTCGAAAACTAGAAGGAACAAAGTTTGGTAAAAATCAAGTTGATATTTTGCATGGTCCTTTGATTGGCTTTCTAAAGATAGGGTTTGTTTTACTCTGGTAAAACAGTTACTCGTGCATAGTAGAACTTTTGTATAATTTATGAATTTGTACAGTATAGTTAAATTTATGGGTGATTGGATATTATTCAGAATATATGGATTGCTCTTAAATTTGCACATATTGATTCAAAGCCACACTATTTCCAATTCTGTCGATTTCCCAATTTATTTATTTTTCAAGTTTTTATCAAACTAATTTTAATCAAATAAACACTGGAATGTTATTTATGGAAATGGTTGACAAATTGACAGTGTGTTTATATTTTAGAATAGTTTATGAATAACGAAAGTTCAATTGTGTATGGTATCTGATGCAGGAATGGACAATGAAGCTTCATCGTCAAAGTCCAGCTCTCGAAGTGGCTGTAATATGTTGGTTTGCCTCGTTCTTTCATATCACAGCCAGCTTTGATGAGTTGGAAGGTGATTTTGATCGACCGAGATTCGGCACAATCGCACAATTTTCTGTAAACTCAAGCATGGCGCGCTTGCTTTCATATCCTGTTTTTTTTTTACTTTTCGCAGTTTTACAGTGCGGAGTGGGATATGCTGACGGTCATCAAAGTGGTTTGGATATGTCGCATAAGTTTTCAAATTCATATCACAGCCAGCTTTGATGAGCGCCATGCAATCTTTGTACAACAAACGTTTGACTTCACAGGATTTGGCACTTGCATTACACGGAAATGGTCGAAAATAGCCGATTTTGTGAGGCCTGTTTGGATATCTTCAGAATGGAACAGCATCTTTTTGAATCTGATTTCAATAATTTTTTTCTTCTTCTAATCGAACTTCTATGTTTTTGTGCAACAAAGCATTCGCTGTGTCACTGCTAAAAATGCTATTAAAGGTGGTTTATGCCTTAAGTGCATTTGACTTGATTTTCTAGTTTGTTATTGCTAATTGAATGTTTCTGACTAACTTACAGTTGATGAGTCGTACAGCCAGTCTCCTGGGCAAGGACTTGGCCCAAACATTATTCCTAGAACAGTTTTTAATGCTATGTTCCGATAGTCTATTCCAAGTGAGAAAAGTAAGTTTCTATTTTGTCATTTCTATTATTTCAACGTGATCTTCAAATATTAAAAAGTGATTGGCATGGTTTTTCAATCTCAAACGATTCACGATAGATTTTGATTATGATTATGTACCGGATTTAGATTATTGGGATAATGATTATGTTCTCCTTCTCAGGTCACTAACATACACGTTTATTAATTTCTTTTCACTTCATTTTTCAAGGTTTGTGCCATGCATTTTGGCGATATGTGCTCTGTCTTGGGAGAAGATACTACCGAAGCTTTTCTAGTGAGTTCTTCTGAATTTTCATTGCCTTCTACAGGCATTTGGTGGACGCCTTCATTTCTGAATCTTTAGAAGTTAAAAGAAAAAGGAAAGTGTGCATACTAAATTTTGTTTTGTTTTCTAACTTATGGTTTCATTTGTATAATTTTAGCTGGCCAACTTTGTAAGACTTTGCAATGATGGCATGTGGGGGGTACGCAAGGCCTGTGCCGATGTTTTTGTGGCGGTTTCTTGTGTTTGCTCGCTTGCCGTTAGACGACAACAGTTGGCGCAAATGTTCGGGGTACTTCTTTCCGATCAGTCGCGATGGGTTCGCATGGCTGCCTTCCAGTCCCTCGGGCCATTCATTTCCACGTTTGCAGACCCTGCCACACAAAATCTTTGCTACGACCAGGATGGCAACGTTTGTGTAGCTCATCAGTCGTAAGTTGATTTTTCGAAATTTTTTAACATGTGGATTAAGTGTAAAGTTA
The DNA here is from genome assembly GCA_034696685.1 of Julus scandinavius. Lineage (NCBI taxonomy): Eukaryota > Metazoa > Arthropoda > Diplopoda > Julida > Julidae > Julus > Julus scandinavius. Next base: position 47,883 of record JAQGAE010000042.1, on the reverse strand, counting down.
TGGTTTTCGTAATTGTACAAGTTCAGCATTTTTGCCGCTATCATACTTATTTGTGAGATAGAATTAACAAGAAATTAATTTTTCATAATACCAAGCTTGTGTACATTTGACAAGTCATTTTTTTTTCCTGTGCCATCAAATCGATAAGTTTGCAATTAAGTAAATTTTCGATTTTCATCTATTAGCGAGGACGAGGAAGTGGAACAAAATGAAACCAAAGCAGAAGTGAACACACAAGCAGAAACTATGGAAAATCCCAACGAGGTTCCTACTATTGAAATAATGGATAGCGGGTTTGTTAGCCGAGAATCGAGCAATGTGTGCTCTCCTGCAGATGACGATACCGATGAAGAGCATCGTGCTGACATTCAAGCTGAAAGTGAAGCACAGTTTTCAGCCAGTGGGTTGGATATCGTGGAAGGTGTGCAGAGGTTACACTTGGCACACTGTGATACTTACAATAATTTCCAGTATTGGCGAGACCCCATTCCAGATATCGTTTTGGATAGTGATATGGTAGAAAGTCGTCGTGGAAGTCACGAACGAGATACGGAAAAAAGGCGAGCTTTTTCCACTACAGAATTGAATGTTATAGTCGACTTCTCCGATGCAGAGGCTGGGTCCCATCAAATGACGATGACGCAGGTTCGCAGGGAAAGTGGTGTAGGCCGCGTCAGACTATCATGCAGTGAAGGGCAGGAGGAGCTGTCTTCCGCAATGTCCACCAGGGATATTGAACCGGGAGGAGTTCTATCTCGGTATCGTCCTTTTCTACACATGGAAAGTCTATGCCAAGAAGCGCCACAAGATATCGTCCCGCACGATCTGCTCTGCCAGTATGTTAAAATGACAGATCCAGCCCACGTGCAGAGTATGGACAGCGAAATAGTCCGCTTTTGTGCACATAGTTTGCCAGCTGTGGCCCTCACGCTTGGACGCAAGCATTGGCCCCTCTTGAGAACGCTTTATGAATGCCTTGCCGCCGATATGCAGGTAAATTCAGTGTTTCTAGTCGCCTGAAAATCGGGAAAGTTGGGAATGATGCTTGAAATTCTTGTTACACACCAGTTGATGTTCGAATTCTCTTTCCACATTGGAACATTTCCGTTGATTAGCGAACAAATTTATATAAAACCACAAACAACAACAACAAAAAACCAGTTTGAACTCTCTGAAAAAAAATATTGTGGATCTCGAGTTGAACCTGAAAGTGTTTAAATTAAGAAATTGAAGTGACTTGAATTTCGGCATTGCTGTTTTTACCCACATGTTATGAAAGAATTCTGCTTTGTGTGCTGTAGAATTAGCACTGAAAAGTTTTTTCGTTGTTTTTCAGTGGAAGGTGCGCCGCACTTTGGCCTTTTCCATTCACGAATTGGCTGCCATTTTAGGCAGGGATTTAGCCGCTTCAGACTTGGTGCCTGTTTTCAACAGTTTTATTCGTGATTTGGATGAAGTTCGAGTTGGAATCTTGAGACATTTTGCAAGATTTCTATCGGTGGGTTAAATTTTTAATTGTCTATCTGTAATTTATTCGTATCTGCTTGTTCGGTAATTTTTAACAAATTTGGATGTTTTGTTCATTTAAAATTCAAAGCTTCTCCGTGCCGCGGATCGCAATTCCTATCTTCCCAAAGTGCAGGAGTTTTTGGAACCTGAAAACGAACGCAATTGGCGCTTCCGCTTGGAGCTGGCAGTGCAGTTGTCTCTATTGGCTAACCTGTTCGCTTGGAGAGACGTTGCTAACTACTTGGTGCCCGTAGCAATCCGCCTTCTACATGATCGGGTGGCAGAGGTGCGAACTACAGCTGCCGAGGCCTTGTCAAGGCTCATTTCTTGTTTACTGAAGCAGGAGAACGAAGGCTTTGTGGAAGGGCGAGACTTTCTCGTTTCTCTTTCGCTGGAATTAGTGGGTGGTTTTGCTCATAATTCGAAATGGCACAAGAGGCAAACTTATGCCAACATTTGCCTGCAACTGAAGTGCTGCTTTCCCGAGGATATCTTTTGCACGCACCTCTTACCGCCTCTCTTGGAACTATCTACCGATTCTGTTGCCAACGTGCGACTGGCTGTTGCCAAAGCTCTCTGCGACTTCTTGCCAGTGACGTCATCTATGCATTTCTCCTACAACGAAATGGCAGAGCATGGTTCCAAGTTTTCATGCGTTGAAACGCCTTGTCACGGTAAGCAACATGTTGATGTGGCATCAACGTATGACGTGTTACTCACTTTGCAGGATTCATCAGAATATGCAAATCGATGGCTTTGCGCAAAATCTAGGGATCTGCCTGAGGGCCTTTCTTTTTTCCCGCGGGGCTACGTATTTGTTTTCGTTCCGGGGTTTAAGTTTGGCAGCGGCTGTGAAGTTGCTAAAAAATTGCAGTTTTGCTACTGTTGCAAATTATTCAAATTTAAGATAATGGTTGATTTTAGATAAATCAAATCGTAGATTTAATACAATATTATGTATCTTTTATAAGAGACCTTTTATGAACCTTGCAACGTCGCATCCTCTGATGCATTCCGGGTATATTAGCTAAAGATGCAATATTAATAACCAGCTGCCTTATCACTATTCCAAATTAATTGTGTAGTGTTATTTTCAGACGAGGACGAAAGCAATGAAAGGGCCTCTATATCCAGAGCCTTAGATGACTTGCGGGGCGACGGGGATAGGGATGTGCGTGAAGCGGCCGGAGTACCTACAGTATCGCATTCGCTAGTAATTTCACCGCCTGCATATTCGAGTGCTGCCGACAGGGACGTCATGGACGAGAACGAAGACGAGGGGATTGATTATTTGGAGCCTGCCGAGCTGCCGGTCTAGTCTCGACGTTTTCAAAGCAAATGCAACAAGACTAATGAAGTGAGATTTTTTTTAGCGTTTCAAATTTATAAAACAACTTTTGACTGTGATAACTTGGACTGTACATTTTAATATGAGGTTATTTTAGGGTCAGAGTGCGGTTAATTTCATTTGTTAGGGCTCTGCTCAGATGAACCGTGCGGCAAATGCGTTGTAGGTACAGGACTTGTTTTTATAAATGGAGAATTTTGGATGTAAATGATGTGGTATTCTGCATGTTGGCTTTTTATGTGCTTGCATTTTTGAGCTAAAGGCTTGAGGTCATGGGATTATGCTGGTAAATAACACCATTGATTGAAATTTAAAAATGTCATGTAAATTGGTCACAGAGTGAACCTACCGCATTGGTGGTTTGCAAAACTGGAGTACAACATTTTGATTTAAGCTTCTTGATGAGTTTGATATAATACTGCATGATTTCAACAACAACCATTTTTAAAATTTTTTTTTTTAGAAATTAAAATAGTTTATCTGTAATGGGGATTCAACTAAATGTTTAATTTATTTTTTGATGATCAGTTAAGAGTAATTCATTTTTTAGGATCCCTAAAATTGCAGAATTTGCATACAACATATATAATAGACTGAACTTAAGCCAAAACAGATTTTTTGATTGTGTTCGTGATATTGTTCTGAGGTTGTTGAACCATCTGGGTCCTAGGATTGAATAGCAAGACCTTTTTAGTACAAACCTTTTTGGTAACATGATATGGAATATCTTGACAGCATTAAAATGTCCCAAGTTTTTTAGTTTTTTTTAAGAACATGCACATCTGGGCCCTGATCAAATCCTTACTAGCATCCTAATGCCAATATTAGTTTTTCTTCACTAATTGCAAGTTACAGACAACAACCAACTGTGATTGTACATACTATCAGTTTGGTTACACAAGCTTTGCGCTCACTCACCATAATACCTGCCACCATACTTGTGAGGTTTTTTGGCATTTCTTTTCTTATGATTCGCCTTTTTAGAATTTCATTTTTATGTTCTCAACTGTCTTGCATACAAAAAAATCTTCCACTGCTTTATTCTGCTACCTATTTGGCTAACTTAAAACTAAAAATCTTGTAAATAAACCTGTTAATTTTGTTGCAAGAGGTTATTCCAATATCCTTGATTTTGGATTATTCATTTGAGCAGATTTCAGTGGTTCCAGTATAGACAAACCATAGCATGTAACAAGGTTATTCTAACTATCACTGTTGAAAGGTGCTGATGAAAAAATCTAACAATTAGATTTAAGATGTGTACTCTTCTTACATTTGCACAGCTCAGTGATTTTCTCACAGTAATGGGTGGATTTGAAAACTTAGCGATTTCTTAATTCCATACGTATTTTTGCAGATTGTGTTAATGTATAAAACGTACTAAGCATACACCTGATAACTATACATGTTCTCACAAATGTCTTAGTGAAAAGCAGGATCTCAAATTGATTTATATGCTGTGCTATATAAGTATGCTATTATTGTTCACTGGAATTTAATCCTGAATGAAGATGAGATGTTTTGTATGTACCAGGAACATTTTTTTATGGTTTTAAATTTAGAAATCGATGTGCTTGAACCTTGCAGAAATCTCTTTCCGTTTGATTCAAAATAGGTGTGTACGACAATGAGATGAGAATTTTCAACATCTTGTTCTGTTGACACCAGGGTATTATTCGCCAGCATCGTTCATGTAAATTTTATTCAAATTTTGAGAAGTAGCGCATCATGCGTACTTAATTAAAATTTAGAATTTTGCATATTTTGTGCAAAACGCCCAATAACGATCTGAAAATAATCAATTGATTTGTTATTTTTTGGACATCTAGGTTTACAAAGTTGTGTTTATCCAGATCTTGACCAGCATCTTTACTTGATGCAAAATGTGAGCCAAATAAGGTATCCACTTCTTATAGTGATTTGTTTACTTACTTTGGTGCCTGCGAATTAAAGCTGAATCATGTGGTTTTGTTTTTTAAAAAAGTCTTGATTTCGGTGTGGTTTTTTTTAAAAGTGATTTACGGTGCTTATCGCCTCATACTGGTAATGCATTAAAATTTAGAAATAGTTTGATTTATGACGTAGTATGTATCATACACCATGCAGCATATAGTCTGGAAGATTCTTAAAGTTTCTCGTTTGTTTTTCCAGTAAAAATAAATAGAAGGATTTAAGAATTTCCCAAACTCAAAAGAGATGGGGAAAGATAGGTTAACATCAGGTAATGTTTTACTTGTAAAATATCGTAATTTTTTTTTGCAATGCAGTGTTGAGACTTGTTTCTAGGAAATTACCTTCGAATGGTACGATTAGAATTATTCGTTTATTATAACTATCTTTGAGATTCTTTAATCAACACATTTTGCTTCTCTTATAAGTGCTCCCTTAATGAAACCACACATACACACGCATACAGTTCTGTTATAACTGGGTCATTTTATCATATAACAAAAATCAGACCAAAAATTGCACTCAAAAAGAGCAAATAAAAAACAAGCAACAACAAGTGATGCGTTTGGAAGTAGAGGGTGAAAAAGCCTTGAACTGAAAATCAAGACGAAAAGTATGGCACACGCGCGCACACACTTATTTGTTGACAAACTTGTGTTTGCAATCCATCAGGCAGACCCTTAATTTGAGCAACAAAAGTGAAAACTTCCAACTGGCACATGAAAGTGAGAAATAGTATTAAAATTTGATAGCATTTAGAGACGAAAAATGCTTGCGGAAATGACATTTGTTTGGGGTTGTTTTTTTTGTAAGGAAAGATATGAGAAAAACTAGTGGGGATAGCGAGGCTAGGATAACTGCTTAACCTCCCTTGTCACTGAAATCAACTAGCGCGCCAAAATAGTCGGCATTGCCATAATGTGCCAGAGGTTGCAAGGCGTCTGCTAGAGAGAATCCTTCTTCCACCAAGATCAATGTAAGAATCGTAGGGCTGTCGGCCAAACCCAGGATAACGGCTTCACCATTTGAGGTCAGTTCACAGCATGTTATGGGAGAATCGCCCATGAATGAAGCCAAGCATATTCCTACAAATAAATACAATGGTATGTCATGTTGCGTGATAGTTCGAAGAATTATTCTTTCTAATCCTAAGACGTTTCTGCAACCGTTAAACTTTTGTTGTTTGAAAGATTGGCAAAAGCCATAAAACGCACCAGTTTTATTTTTATTATGACGCAAATATTTATTAATGCCGGTTTCATTTTCTAAACTTGGCACGTTATGAAATTTCGTTCCTACCTTTGCTCAGGTCCCAAAGTCGGATAGCGGGGTCGCGTTGCTTTGGAAGATCAGCTGTCAAACACCTGTGCCCGTTGCTGTCCAACCTGATTACAGTTACTGGCGCCGTATGTCCTTGAAGAGTGTACCTAAGATTTACGAAAGTTGTGGGACTTAGGTTTTATTATCCAAGGTAAGATAAGAGCAAATTTCTGACTAGTGTTTACAGGTTTTCACAGTTGTCAATTTGTGTTCCCAATCGTAATGTTGTCAAGGATAGTATTAATATTGCCCCCAAACAACCTGAATATAATTGTACATGTGTGACATTTCTTTTAACCCTTACCTACAAGCACCAGTTGCCAGATCCCATACTAAAATGGAGGTGTCCACTAATCCAGTTATAACACAACCGCCTTCAGAAGAAATGGCTACGCTGCAACTGCTAACATCTGGCTTCCATTTTTTGAAAAGCGTGCCGTTTTGCAAGTCGTACACAATGATGAAATTTGGGCTGGGATCGCTTACTTCCTATTAAGATGAAATAGGATTTTTTAGTGATATCAGTTGTAGGGTGTCAGCAAAGGAAAATGTGCCCAGAGTTTTCTAAAACAGAATTTGAAATGCAGCTTAGCTTACCTGACAGACGCAGACAACGTAGTGCCCATCGCTGGTGATGGCGGACAAACTTGTTACAAAATCGTGATGAGGGATTCTTAGATCATAGAGAAGCTTGCGGTTGCTAAGATCCCACACTAGCAGAGGGAAGGGTTTCTGGGTCTCATCACCGCACACGCAAATGCGCCCGTTAGCACTGACCAGCAGGCTATTGAGGAACCGGTCCTCACCCACTTTAAACGTGGCAACGCAATCGCCGGTGCTCAAGTTCATCATGTTGACGTACATCCGGTTGCGGGAGAGAGAAACCACATGGTCGGTGTTGTGCAGGTCATAATAGGCCATCTTTTGATTCATCACACCTTTCAGTTTCACCAGGAAACTGCCTTCGTTCAGGTCATAAATGCACAATTCTCGATTGCACAGGATGACTACCTTATTCTCGTCGATGAACTTGATGTCTCTGGGCTGGACGATGCCACGGTAGCGCCGTTCTTCTTCTTGCGTGTAGATATTCCATACGACCACCTCGTTCTGAGCTGGGCTCAGAGACACCACAAAGGAGGGCTCGTCTTTAATGCGGTGTAGACTTGTGAATGCGATTTTCTGGGAAGCATCGGGCGATACGGGAGAGGGCAGTGCTGGCGAAGTCAAGTGGCTGGCCGGCTTTGGACACAGGAGGCTCGGTGTTGGTAAGCATGAAGTACTTAAATCCAGAAGTTGCGACAGATGAGTGAAACTGCATTCTGGAGTTGACGCAGGCATTGTCAAGCGAGCATGCACTTGAGAGAAAAACTGACGACCATCATAGGTGAGGGTGGTCAATGAATCTTGCAAGAATCTCACAAGCGCATCAACTTCTGGTTGGTCTTCAGGAGGAACCGCTGCTTCTGCGATGTCCTCCAAAAGCTCGTCAACGAGAGACCCGCATACTTTGGAAAACACCCAATTCCAGTCGAAGACAAACCGGTCCAAAGGTACCTTGCTCAACCTCGGCAATTCTTCCAGTTTACGGCGATTAAAGCGCGAACCAAACTGCATTTCGCAGGATTCCCAAAACTCATTCAAATTGTTGTGCAGAACGGTTTTTTGCTCTTGGTCGCTTAGATAGCGATTCTGAATACAAGCTCTGAACGAGTGGCAAGGAATACGAAGCAAGTTGCGGTCGCCCACCATGGTTGCTCGCAAGTAGGCAGGCGACAAGAGATTGCAGAGACGATGAATGAACAGAGTCATTTTTTGATTCCAGAGAGATTCTTCGTAAGAGCCCTTCTTTAGGGCTGATGAACGCAGCATGAGATTCGAGAGTTCGGCAGTTGATAAGCCATGCTTCGAGAGAAGGATGTAAGCGAAAGTAGAGGACAAAAGAGAAGGATCCAGCTCCTCTTCCAAGCTCTCCAGGAGAACCTCTGCTTGGCTTTCTAAGCTATCTCGCAAATGTGGCGCCTCGGATGAATGAGATGATGTGATCCGAAAAGCGCAGTGGGCGATGAGAGATACATACATGGGGCTAGGAAGATTAGTCACTGCTGCTTCTATTGTAGAGGTGGAAAAATGCAAATGAAATGGTTACTGAATATGTTCATCATGTCATCATGATAAGGGCCATAACTAATGCTAGAGGAACTTACAGTTAAATAGCACACCTGCTTATCAAAATCAACCAATTCTCGGTGCAATCAACATACTTTTGTAATGAATTCTTAAGAGGATAGGGATGCTACTTGAATTTATTTATTGAACTTCCATAACGTTAATTATGACCACGTAAGAAAAGCACCATGCAATACTTGCCCCATGTTTGTTTTTGTTCTGGCGTGAGTTGTCTTCCTTTCGCCAAAAGCTGCGATTGGAGGAGACTGAATGCACTGCATTCACTCAGCGGTGGAACAGCCACGAAGCCTGCTTCGGTGCTTTCGTCTAAAGCTAAAATGCTGCGAAGATGATCATAGATGGGCGAAGGATTTGTAACCGTTAGGACTAAGCGGACATTGTCCGGCAGAATCGTGGGAAGCCACTGAAGATTAGACGCGGGAAACACGGAGGGAACGAGAAAATCTAAGCCGTCCAGCAGCACAATTAAAGGGCGGGCGGGTGCCAACCGTTGCAAGAGACCCGGCAGGTCAGCGGCCTGCAAGAAGAAGAAAAGAAAAGGTAATGTCACCTTTCGTTACGGACTTCAGTTGAACACCAATCAACTTGTTGCAGACACTCACCTGCACTCCTGATGGCCGAGGTTCTCCTAGCAGAAGGCAGCATTGTTCAATGACACTGATCAGAAGGCGGTCAACGCTTTGTGATTCTGGCGTCTTATGAGCAAAACGAAAGACTACGTGAGCACTGGGAAGCCAATGGGAGTGGCAGTGGTGTACGGAAGCGGCAATGGCTCGGCTCTTGCCGCTGCCCACTCCACCATGGACCACCAGCGGCCAGGGGACATCGCTCTGCAAGTAATCCCTGATGGCTTCTACGGCGGAGTTGTCTTTGTCCTCGTGAAACGCTTGAAAAAGTTCACGAGCCACTCGAGTTTGCTCTACCAATTCCGAATACAGTCGTCTGCTGGCGCCTGGAGAAAGAAAGAATGCGACGATATTGTAAGCGATGAGATAATGAGAGATTATTCAATGTAGCCAAGGATGGACGGACTACTGAAGGAACTTGTTGTTGCCATTTGTAAATATAGCCAACGCAAATTGGAAACATTCTGTTCCTCTCCAGACTCTACTCTTTATTGGTGGGGCATTATGTTTACTCGGACATTCTTCCCCAAGTGTGAATATGCTTTGTTGTTTTACCTATGAACGACGGAATGCCAAAGGTGGTTGGGTCATTGGCCTCATTCTCGTCCAACAGGGACTCCGTAAGCGATGTTAAAATCGGATAGAGCTGGGCGCAAAGATCCTCCACATGACACTGATGCGCCTCCTTCTCCATGCCACCGGCCAACTCATCGTGCCACTTGACGTTGCACTTGATGAGTTTCGTCTCGTCCACGCTTTCCAGAAGCCTCTGCTGCAGGGGAGTGGTGGCGTACGGCGACTGCAAAAGGCGCTTCCACACGCACACGGTACGGCGGCACAGCCGCGACTCCGAGCTTAGATGCTCGGCAATCCACTCCCATCCTGAAATTTAAAGGAGTAACAATGAGCCGGAAAATTTGGGCAGCCATCATCAGTGGATTGTACGATCCTCTAAATATCTGGGTGAACTGTTGCAACTTAAGAACCCAAATTGAAAACCCTTGAAGTGCTGGTAATACGAAGATAATGGATCAGAATCATGGATGTTCAGATATACATATAAGAATTTCATCCACAAAGTTCCTGCTGAATTTTAAAACTTTTTAAAGATAAATTAAGGTATTTTTGTTACAAAACATTGTTAGAATATGTTAGCCTTATTCCCTCTGGTGGCACATAAATCTTTAGCAGTGGGTTTTGCAATATATGGATAATAATCGATGATCATGAAATCTATTGTAGGCATTTAAGGTTTTCCACTAAATGAAGTAAATCTGAAATCGATTTCGAATCTGTTCAAAGATCAAGGATAATCGAAAATCATGTAACAAGTTTTTGTTGGAAGATATTTTTCTTTGTGCGTCCAACTAACGTTTAGGAAAATGTTAACATTGCTGGTTAGAGCAGTTTGTTCTAATGGGCCAGCATTCCTGAAACGTGTCCTTGGTCAGGGCCAAGATAAGCGCCCCCAGGGAGGTGCGACCAGTATTTCAACTCCCAGACGCACTCTCCTTGAAACTGATTTTCGTCCTAAAAGTTTCTTTTTCTCTGCGGAAACCTTCAATGCATCGACTTGCCTGTTCTGGTTTCCTGAGGATAAATTGCCCGCAACTTCCCTCGGATTTGGTCGTCGACGATCGCCTCTGGCCGCAAGACGTACTTCTCGGACGGCTGGACAGCGTTATCGTCCAGCGAATAGCATGCTTCCAAGACTTCCTCCGCGCCCTCTTGCGCCGGCAGATGAGAGGGCAAGGGATATGAAGAGGTTGGGGCACATTCAGAAACGAACAGAAGAAAAATTGTCAGCAACTGCTGCTGCTGGCTGCCCAGCACCCAGCCCCAGTCTTGGTGGCTGGAACTCTCGTCAAGGAACAATGTCTCCAACTCGTAACCCCTCTCCTTGCAGTGGGTCCGCAGGGTCTCGAACACGTTGTTCTCAAGGGCTTCTTGTTCTGGTGGATGAAAAGTAAGAGAGAAAAAAACGAGCATCAAGTCATGCGTCTTTGAAAGCCGCGCCCAAGTTTCAAAAACAACTTAGTGGATTTTCTCAGGGCGTACAGACGGACACGCCCTGCACACCCTTCTCTAAAAAGCATGGACATTTGACGTCGTAAAAATGAATATAAGAGATCATCGTAGGAAAATCTTGCTATTTTGAAGATAATTCTGTTTTTACAAGTTGGATGCGTTCTTAAGAATACTAGTATACTATATACCATGAAAAATCGAATGGAGAATTTGTCCCAAAACTGAATACACAATTTTGTTTTTATAGACATTTAATCTCAAAGTTGCTTTTTTGTTTAATAAAAGAATGTCAGACTTAAAAATGAAAAAAAACCAATTTGGAGATGAAAATTATATTTTTCTAGAAGTTACTCAGTAAAATATAATAAAAATGTTTCAAATATTCTTGCAATGCATACAAACTTTGTTATAAAACAAACAATCCAAATCATCTTTCAGTAATCAAAAAATATTTGCACATTTAGAATAATTCCACAACTACACATTTAAAAGCTGTGAAAGTAGGTCTTTATTTTTCCGCTAACCCGTCGTTGTCTGTTGTCCTTATATAACATGTGTGACCTAATTGTAAAGAGCATCTCTATTTATAAGTAGAGTACGCTAGTAATTAACACACTAACATTTGGAATGAATTTCATTTTCACCTTTGACCGCGTTTTATACGTAATTAACATGGCGAAGATGTCGATATTTTTCTGCATTTAAAAGGACCATTTGTCGCGTTTTCTCTCATCATTTCCTTGAAAACCTAGGGCCGCAACATCCAGGGGTTATTCACCTCCGGCAGGATACGGTACAAGGGGTATTCCCTGACAGATTGATCTGGAGTGCTGAGAAAGATGAATTGCTATTCAAAAGCAGATATGGGAAGAGGCAGAGAGATGGCAATGCGGGTTGAAGGAGGAAGGGGGGAAAGGGATAAGAGGAGGAGGGAGGTGCGGAAATTTGCTGGGTCATCACCATGGTAACGCGCTTTCTTCGAAATTCCCGGGACAACGTCAGCGTCGGCCAATGACGTCATGACAGCAATCGATGACGATGTAGAGGGGATTGAACTTGAGGATTAAGGTGGAAGTGGGGGTAAAAGAGAGCGCATTGACGTCATCGGACGCGGATATAGCATCGATTGATGGCCTGGGAATGAAAACGACGGGAGGTCGCCAAACATCAAAAGACAATTGAAAACACTTGCAATCAAACACCCTTTCCAGCATCTCCCTTCCTCCATCTTTTGCACCTACTTTATCCACTTGTTTTTATTTGCTGTTCCGGATTCGGTTTTTTGACACCGTTTTTTCGTGTTTTCATCTTTTGCTTTTGCTTGTTTCCTTTTTTATTTCGTTTATTTATTATCCCCAGAAATGTGCTTGTTTTTCGAACATCTATCTTTTCGATGATTTTTATTTATTATTTTTTTTGTGAGCGTCTGTGTTGGAGATGCTGGAATTTTGAATTTCTCGGACCACCATCGCGTTTCTTGCATGCAAATAAATAGTAATAATCGCTTGCTATCAACATCGTTTGCTATTTTCATACAGGTAAAATGTGCCAATATAAAAATTGCTCTAAATGCTATTATTTTACAATAACACAAAATAAGTTTTACGAAATCAGATTTGCTTTTTCGTAAAATATGTTGCTGCATCATCACATTATTGAAACATAGGATTGAAATTTACCTTGTTGGATTTGTTGCTGTTCTTGAGGTCCAGCTTGGCCATAGCGACAAATGACGATTCTTAGGGCACGAGAAGAGAGAGTCTCCGGCCAGGCGTGCCCTTCGCCCACCTGACCGGTCACCAGGAGACGCACGTGCTCTGGTACGGCTTGCAAGTCAATCCTGCCCATCCCTCCTTCTTGTTCGCCATCTTTGGATGTTTGCCGTAACAACTGCCGGGAAACAAACCAAATTCTTATTGCATTTTTATTCATTTCAAATTTAAGAATACCTTCTCCAATTATCACTGCTACCTAGTACTCCAATTTTAAAAGCCCTTATTTAGTTTCCATTTATTCTCATGTGAAGACGATGTGTACCATCTAATACAGTAGCTGCTACTGCACATGTTGTCACGGAACAGATTTCAACCTAATTCAAAATCCTTTGGTAGAAATTTATCCAAATCGGTTGAAATGTGCATGTGCACATGAGCTCTCTTTATGACCTCGGTTTTCAACTTATATTGTAGTCACGGAATGGATTTCAGCCTATTTTATCCAAATCGGTCGAAATCCATTTCGTAACTACATGTGTTATGTTTCTCCAATGTTTTTAGTAGAATGCAGTTGAGTATTGATCTGATGATGTAAATTAATGTGATTTTTCTTGAAAATTGCTAAGTATGTATAGGATCGAGTGTCTTTCTTTTCAAATTAAAACTACTCTTGTGATTAGAAATCAAATACAGACAAGGTCATTCTATTCAAGTATCCTTTTTTGGATTTTGATCATAAAAATTAGTCACACCCAGGAGAGGCCAAAATTAATGTTCTTCGATCTGACTTAACGACCACTATTTGCATCCATGTTTTTAAAAAAATTATTTTATTTTTTAAATATTCTGCGATAGCACGTAGGGGTATTCATCCATTAATGTGACCAGAAAATGTAATGTAAATATTGTTCCACGTAAGCATTTCCCTGTAGGTCACTTAATTATTTCGCTCAGCGTTGCACGTGCGCATATTTACATGATTTACAACCGGTATGTACGTAAGCCTTCCGCTTCCACTGCAACTTTTTGACGTCATCTTATTAAAACGTTTACAATTTGATTTTAGCTAGGCTCAAAAAAGGTTTTATGATAACAACCCTAAATGATGACGCCATTGGCGCTATCTTTTCACAAAAACAAAACGGTTTTTGGTGTACGAATAATTACGAATGCTTAATCGTTATCATTATTCTTCCAACCCTGGACTTTTATGTCCATTTGTGTCCTATATGATTTATGGCTGCAATAAAACCTTACACCTGCAATGCTTAAAATTTCCACAATTTTCTCCTGTGAAAAAATATATTCCCCAGTGTACTATAATTTTTTTCTAGATTAAAAAAGATGTATAACTCCCATTATTTTACCTAGGGATGAACCTTAAGAAATATACTTGAAATTTCTCCCAACAAACTTACTGGATATTCATAGTGATATTCCAACTATCATCATCTAACATTTACAAAACCCTAGAGCCCACTAATTAGAACAAATACTGCAGTCCATCTCATTTTTATACCTTTATAGTACTTTGAAAACCACAGTCCAAAAATGAATTTTTGGAAAATAGGTAAAAAAAAATGTTGATTTACCTGGTTTGGAGACATGGGAGAGGAGACTGAGACGGCCGAATGGGAGTCTGTCCTCTCGACTCTTGGCTTCGCCGCTGGGGTAGGGAAGGGGGTTTCCCCTCCTCCTGCCCCTCCTGCGTCTGCCGCCAGCAGCCCCGCGCTGGGGGCCGGGGGCGGTGGCTCCCCGGCTGTAGCAGCCGTCGATGCCTTTTGGTACACATAAACACTCGAATTGGAGGCGTTGGAACCTCGGTGAGAATGATTCGCTCCATTGTTATCCGATCTGAAAAATGAATGGGATCGCATCACCTACATTGCAAATGTTGACACGCCAAGGGCCGGTGCTTTTTCTACATAACAGGAATTTTGTGCAAAGGTTTTGCCGTTTGCACCATAGCCAATTCGGCGAGGATGCGTCATTGCATTCCTATAGTCTTTTTTTAAGTTAAGAAGTCTTTCTGGTTCAAAAGCATGGACATAAATTGAACGTTTGTAGACCAGTATTTTTTAACCTTTTCTCGGCTCACGACACACTAAACTAGGCTTAAAATTGTCGCGGCACACTACTGCTGAAAAGCAACGGAATACAAGGCACTGGGATACCAGCAACATATTAAGGGGGAATTTTACGTAATTTATAAAACAACAAATATTTTCACGGATAATATAAGCTATAATTGAGTCAAAGGACCAAACTTATTGCATATCACCAAACCCCATTACAGCGGCATAGAGTGGGCATTTTCGTTACTTTACAAAACCTTGCGTTCCCTTTCATGAAATTTTGAGAAAAATTACATGAAAGTGAAGAAATGTTATGTATAAAGAAAGTACGATAATTTGTATACAGCTTAAATAAAACCTATTCAGATCTATTCAAACTTTCGATTCGGACAGCAAAAATAATGGGGGAAAACTTAAAAAACAGTAGACTTTTATACGATTTTGAAGTAAGATGATTATAAAACTGGAATCATGGTAGTAACAATTTTAAGTGGATTTTAAAAGTAACAATTAAAGGGTTTATGCATAAGAAAATGTGAACTGAACATTTTTCATGCCTTACAAAGTTAGTAACGTAGGAGTATATTATTCATCAGTACCCTTTTTATTTAATTTAGTCTATACGTGAGAATGCTGTACCATAGTGTGACTTCTTCATAGTGTGCCTTGCTACAATCTAACTAAATATAACCTATTGTAGGTTAAAGTACTAAATTGAGATTTGTTTAGTGTAGTTGTTAAATTCAGGTTGTTTTCCAAGTCGTTATTCCTCCTATACTAACTGTGTCAGTTTAATTACTAGGTCGTGATATTTATTTTCCATATTTTCGCAGCATTTCGCCAACAGAAGGCGCAGAGAACAGTACAAATAATCCCGAGTCGGCTCTCGAGGCACTGTCTGTTACTTATGTAAAGGACTTAGGGTACAGGGTGAGTCAAATTTCAAATTTACGTTCTTTGCATGTTAATTTCTGATAAGAGGACAATGCATAAAGTTTTTGACAGTCGATATGGTGCAGTGGAAACTAGGTTTTACAAAATTGTCATTGTTACATTTTTAGCTCTGTAGTGGTTTTGGTTTTTTTAAGGAAGAATTAGTTTGCCATTCAACTATGTAAAATGTCAAATGCATGCTGATTGTAGGGTACTGAGTTGAGCAGTTCAAGCTGACTTGAAACAAAGTTACAATTATTGACTGAAGAATATTTTTGTTTTTTCACTGAGCGGCAGTGCAATTTACAGGAAGTCAGCGTTTTATAATTATTTAAAAATGCAGAGATTTTGTAAGTTTTGGATTTTCACTGTAATAGAAAGGAGGAAGAAAAATGCTTGTACGACTTACTTGTGTTTCTTTGAACATTTATCTTTCTTCGAACCAGACGAGCAACTACTCCCCATTTTCTACTGCTTCCGAAGTGCAACTCTGATGGGGCATACTATTATTTTTTGATTGAAAAGAGAAAGAAAACAAGGCAAATTTTCAGATATTAATTCACTCGAGTGCTAACTTTATCCTAGACTGGAAAAGCAGACTGGTTTTGTCGCCTTCACAAGCCGCATTCCCAAATCATCTATCTCGTGTTTTCGTCATCATCCATCCCATCTTTCGCGGGGTCCAGGAGCATTTCTCTTTCGTCTCTAGCCTAAATCGTTGTCCTATTTCCAACCCTCGTTTTTATTGCTATTTTTTGACTTTTTTTTTTCCTTTTCTCTTTACACCCTCATTTCTGTCCAAGTGATAGAGAGGGGACTGAGGCTAGGTTTGCTGAAAAGCAAAATAACTCGCTAACGTGTTTTACATGTACCCTGTTTATGAGTTTGAACATTGCTAGGATACATTACGAGATTCTGCAGCTATGAAGGCTCATTTTCCATTTTTTTTTAAAAATCGTAAACAACTTTCAAATATTTTCGCCTAATTGGGATCCGGGAGAAATATAATTATCAAGTTAATAAAAAAAATAGGTTTTAGATATAATCTGAGAGGGGTGACATTCATTAAACTGAGCGGAATTATGCATAAATTTCTCACTGTTTTCTATACTTTCATATTACAAGTATTTACGTTAAGTTTATCCAAACACGGAGAACGAACAACATGCGATATTGGTGCATAAACAAACCGTTGAATATGAAGCAAATGCTCCATTTTTCCTGGCTACAATTTTAGGTTAATGCATCGATGGCATTAAAAACATGCACCAGATGTGTTGAGTCTACGCCTTTGTGCCAGACTCGTCCTTTTTGTATTTGGGTGTTTACAGTAAATTTTTGTAGAGTTCGGATGAAAATGACATACATAGATTTGAATTATTAGGAAAAAATGGTTTTACTTCGTGTCATTCATTCATCAGGTTTTTCTCGGTTTTATGCATATGATAATATATTAAAAACGTTTTTTTTTTTTTTTTTCATAATATAAATATTGAAATTTGTGCATGGAAATCAGGTATTTGCATGGCTTTCGAAATTGAGATAAGCATTGTTTCTTAATAAATGTACATGTATCTAGGGACAAACCCTGGTGGCCATTGTAGGTAATTAATTTAATTAGTCACTCAAGAAGTTCAAATTATACTACATTATATTCTTCTATGTATAGTCAAATTAATTCTGCAAAAGCATTCTCACAATATCTACACAGGCAATGCACATAGTTTGCGAAATTAATACGGACATTTTGTATATCAACTGATGCTAAAATTTAAAAATACTAAAATTGTTTCCATTCTTCAAGTAGTTATGTGTTCGTTAAAGAGACTTATTGATATACGGTATATATGCATGCTTAACAATGCTACCATTTATTTTCAGACGAAATTTGGCAAATTATGCAATGTTTCTTGGTTTTTACATAATACATTTTACAGATTTTACATACCAGAGACTTTAAAGATCCCTATCATTGATTTTACAAAAAGTTTCTACAGATGTATGTATTTGCAGAAAAACCGGTTTTTTTTAAACAGGATTAATTTCGTAAAATTGTGTGCGTTGCCTGCATGCATCTAGGCCCTTAGAATTTGTTCCCAATGAGGGTATTGACTTTCACATCTTCTTATCACCCCCTAAATCCTCCCCCTGCGATAGGGCTTCTCCCCGTGTCAACACCAGCATCTTCGTCTTCAGATAAAGAACTGAAGGTGATTACGGATCAATGAAAATTCGTTTTAATGCAGTTATTCATATGCGTACACATGTTTACTACGATATTAAAAAGAGGTTTTTTACATTAAAAAAAACGATAAGGAGTACTGATGCACATGCTTCTAAGATGATGCTTTCAGAAGCAGATTCTCCTATATTGGGTTGTTTTCGTGTTTGCTGATTGATGCTGTCATGCGCTAAGAAGTGCGACTGTGCAAGCTCATTTACGATCTTAATTGAGATTCCATTTCGAATCGGTCTCAATACCGCCTGCTTTAGCGTGAAAAATGCCCCTGCTACCAAGAGACACGTCTATACGAAATGAGATTGTTTTACGGCACGTCGCGTTCCAAATATCTGATTGGAAATTCCAGACTTGCACGATGCTTACTGGCTGGCGCCTTCGATGCTAAGCCCTGATATATAGGCTAATGACGGATGCACCAAACTGCGATTAGTTAAGTTTCAGCAAGAATTTAATGATTTTCCGACTTTTAATCGTAGTTAATCTTAATTGGAGCTTGATGCAACGTACGAGTTTAATCAAACTATTATTTGGCATACAATTTTCTCCGCCAATTCGCACGTGCTTACAGTGCAGGGTGTCCAACAGCCTTGAAAATCGGGAAATGTGCTTGAAAATGTTATCATCACGAAAAAGTCGGGAATTATCCTGTAAATTACTAGTGTAAAAATACTAGTTTATGCTGGAATTTTCTGTTAATTGGGAAAATGATATAAAACATTTTTTTTAAAATTCTCTAGAAAAAATACTGACTCCTTTGACAATTATTGTGGTAATCATTCGTGCGAGGGGTTCTTTAAAATGTAAGGAATGAGTCTTGAAATCCTTGAATTTTGTCCAAGATATTTACGGGACACCCTGCAGTTTAATGTTTATGGTTGGTCGCACCATTCTCCGGTTATTTATCCACGTTATTCGGACGCAATTTAGGTTAATCCGAATATTTTAAACATTTACATGCAATCTCACTTAACCGACGTTTAATCGGTAGTTAGCCCCTAATCCTCATTTCCATTGCTGGCGACAATTAGCTAACATCGATATCTACATCATGGATAATCGTTGTTTAAATTTAACGGCCATTATCGTTTATCGCAAATTTTGAATATAGGGATTACGTGTGATCATCTCTGTCCCTACATGTTCATTGTTCTGGTTGGACCGAGGTTAAAGGGTCCAAGTTCCGGGCAAAGCTTTCCTGCCTGGATGGTCCAAACGATAAATGTGGACGGCCATCATGCACAGTCCTCCATCACTAGTGATGATTACAGTCGGAGTTCAGAACCCCCTCGTTTGATCGATCCGCAGACTAGGCTTAAAACCATGCTGCACGGACCCACGAATGCACCGAGGCTCGTTAAATATAATCAACTGATGTTTTCTGGGCAATTTTCAATTCCATGCACCGTTGATGCATGTACATTTGTAGAAGGGTCCAATACGCGCATCACTAATTCTAGTGCTTGTGCAAAATGGCAGACAAAATAAAAATGCAACTTCCCCTGTCTTAAAATCGTAGCACTTGTGCAAAATCGAATGAACGCTTTGACGCAACGAGGATGCATATGCACGTTTGCGCATGCAAAACGCACGCCCCCGCGTCCACGTGCACGAGGACTTTGGGGGGGTGGTAGAAAAAAAAATAGCAAAATAAAGTAACAACGAAAACGATAGGGGATAGAAAGGACGAAATACTCGCCGTGAAACAGCAGCGAAGATGCGGAGTGGAATGGAGCTGCTCAACGCGATCTGATGCTGAGTTGCATGGCGTAAAAACGAGGAGGATCAGAATCAGCAGCGGAAGAAGAAGATGAAGAAGTAGAATAAGAAGAAGTAGTAGTAGTAGTAGAAGGAGGAGAAGAAGAAGAGAGGAGATGATGATGATGAGGATGACGGTGAAGAGGAGTGGAGTGGACTAGCGCTTGACCACCGCACTCCGCGGCTCCTTGCAGCCAGGCCATTGTGGCACCGACGACCGACTCATGGCACTTCTCGCTCGCCTCGCTCTATCCAGCGCTCTCTTCGCTCGGTCGCCCAAAATTCAATTAGGACACCAGTTCACCTTTGACGTCAGAGTGACGTCAATGTGTCGTCACGTCGACCCAGATTCCGTTGCCAGTCTCGTCATTCGGACGCGAACGGAGGCAGAAAACGGGCGGCGGGAGGAGGGGATGAAAAGTGGTGGGGATGTAAAAAAAATAATAAAAAATGGAATTCAGGAGGGGGGAACGTCTTCACTACGAATCTGGGGCACGTGCACGGAAACCTTTCAATATGAGCATAATGTTTGCATGCGGAAGATGAGATATATATATATGAGCAAATGCTCGGAAGCAGAGCATGCTGTATGTTCACTGAACATGAGATGCAAAGGCCACTTGAAACGCATATGCTATTACTGCACAACCTAGAGTTGCTTCTGTAGTGCTACAGTAATGAACTCTGATGTAAAAGATAAATTTATAAGGTAGAATACCTTGAGCTTGTATTCGAGCTATGCTCAGCATCTTCATAATTACTAAATTTAGAGTTGATGCTAAGGGTTCATCGTGTGTGGTACTTATGCTAGGTTCCCTAAAATTGAAGGTGATGGCCTGTAAATGCTGCTTGCAAAACATATGCTGTCCCTATAAGTACTACTTTTGCAATTTATAATTGGTTCGTAGCAATATGGGGCTCGAAGTAACTGCTTACACACGCAGCTTTTACTATTTCGATTGAAAGCGATCGTGCTCCAGATATAGCTGTTTCAATTTTGTAATCCAGTCGGATAAAACAAAATGGCATTATGAAAAGATTCCTTCCAATTATGCAGAATGTCGTTTTTAATTTGCAAACATATTTGATGCCAAGTTTTTATTTTTGACAACATGCTCACTCAGCACATAAGCTTTTACTACCATGTGAAATTATTGCAGGGGTTTATATACATATTTGTATGTAATTAAGGGTAATAAGTAAATGAATGCTCATAATTGATTGTAGAGCATCTGCTCGATCATGAGGCAACATTTGTAACAATATAGTGGAAGTAAATATTATTTAGTTGTTTTCATTATGGGATAGGGCAGCAGGGTTTCATTTACCAGTTTCAGGTAAACGATTGAAAGCAAAGATATCTTGGCACTTAAATGCATTGCGACAAAAATAAGAATGCAGAAACACACAAATTTGGCAAGGTTTTTGGATCGCGATGAGGGTGGAGAGGGGCAGAAAACGTGGTTTATTTTTTTAAAAAAAGCTTACATACCCCATTTTCAAAATATTGGCAAAGTAAAGAGCCTGCTTTTTATGAGCTCATATATCGCATCATCAACAATTTATCGCTGTACCATTGAATAGTGTACACCACCAACCAATGACATAGGAAGATTTATTGACATTTTATTGAATTACATTAAAAAAATAAATAGATGAAGCTATATATTCCTATTCAAAAGACTTTTGCTCGAGTGCTACATTTATTTGGATGCTTTTATTTACTTGTTAGGTTTGTATTAGATTGTTTAGATTTAATTCAGTCGGAAAAGATTTCATCAAAAATAAGCTTAATTGAATGTTTGACAAAACACCGAAGAAATGCAGGTGTGATATTTAAATTTCAAATGGCATGAACTTATTTAATTGAATTGGAAGGTCGATAATACAGCATATTCGAGCATCTGGGAATATTGGAAATGTAATCACAAATACATTCACACATATTTTGGAATGGACATGCATAGTGAAAATGTTTGGAAAAATGTTGGTAAAAAGAAAGAAAATGCATTGGGTTTTTTTAGCGTTTAATTAGTATTTGTTTTTGCTAATTTTCAGCTAAAATTTTAATCCAGATCATGCAGCCATTCAAAACATCCTGCTAGTACGTCAGATCGACAACAGAGGGCGCCAGTCAACACAATGCCGAAGAAGTAGAAGGTTTCTCAAAATGGAGGCTGCGAAGTTGTAAAGAAGAGGCAATTTCAAACGTTTTCCGTAATGGTAAAGTTGATTTACTTCTGTTTAGTATTTATAATGAATAATACCATAACGATCTCCCGCACGCAAAATCAGACGCGGAATGGTGGACGACTTCATTCCAGCTGACAACTAATATGTAGTCTTTAATGGATGTTGGTATGTAGCAGTTAATTATTTCAATTATATTATTTTATTTTTATTTCATGTCACGTGTTTTAAACTATCGTATTGAAGATACCTCAAATAGAATTCATGTCTGAATTTGAGGCAAGGTATCACATCTTCAATTCTTTATAAATATTTGTTGGATCGGGTTGAACTTTAATCAGAATAGCATATTGAAATTGGAAAGTGGTTACGGTTAACTTCGCAACATGAGGTACTTAAGACTATTAGCAAAAGTTCCCACAGCTACGACTTCGTTAAATAATGCACTACACAATTATCCATTGGCATGTTCAACTATTATACATATTATATAACATATAACAGCTTTGTTTACAAATTTCCTTTAGTGGACAGAACATGTGCAATAAACGCCCACATCATTATTGTTACCCAAAAGCTATTTTACTTTAATGCAGGTTTCCAGGCATAATTACACCCAGCCCTCTCTTGGGATTTGAACAATCATTTAATTGTGCACAAAACATCATTATTTTGGGACAATCAGCATCATGTGTGGTCTTTTTTGTTGATTAAATATTGAGCTTTTGAATTGTCTTGCCCAAGATAGGCAAGCTTTGGCCCGCTGGGACATTTCAATGCGTCTCGATGACCTCATAAAATATGTTATTCCAGGGTGGTCTAACTTTTCATACCAAAAGGGCAGCAACAGTACTTCGGCACAGAACTTGCGGGTTTGTAATTATCCAAATATTACATCGATGTTTTTGCCGTAAACTAAACCCATATCGTTTTTTAAAAGTCTAGCAATTTATTATGCACTGCATACTCGTATAAGTAAACAAAACAATTTTCATTTTCAAGTATCATGATTTAATCGGTCGGTGATTTTCTTTTTTTTATACAAAATCAAGGTTGTAAAACAAAACCTTTCAAAGAATACAATGTAACGAAGACCTGCTAGCAAGATGCAAAATTATTATATTAAATAATACAACTAATGGAAAAAGGGGTAATTCATTTGGGTCACCTATCAGAAAAAAAATGTGAGGGAAAATGCACATGTACCTCCAGAAATGAGGCAGATATAAGGAAGATAGATGAGCAAGTAAATAAGGCGCAACTTAATCTATTTGACAAGATGACTATACGAATGTCAAACAAGTCTTAAAATAAATTTACAGGAAAAATGAAAATTTCATGAGCAATGGGTGGCAGCTGACTTTTCAAATGTCCACTTGTCTACTTAACATTTAAGAAATTTTTTATTCGAGCAATTTGAAAGCAGTTGTAGCAACATTTTGATCTTCCACCTGAGCTACATATAGAACAACATATTTGTGGAAAAACATGTCATAAAAGCAGGTGACGTTAAACAATTTTTTTTTGCTGTCTACCGTTATTTCCAGTGGGGAAAGTTCAGCCATCATACAGACACATTTGAAATTTTCATTAGCTGATTGCTCTCATATACAGGATGAAAAAATTACATAATTGGCATTTATTTATATACCCATTAACAGTAAAATGTACTTGACGTCAACACAGTTAATTTCATTATGATGACAGCTATTTCAATTGTTTTCCATGCTCATCGTCATACATTTCCAAATGCACATTTTAACTGATGACTCATAGGTTATGGTTAAGGAAAAGAATTAGTATGGCGTGCATGTTCTAATGGGTCAAACCGATCATTTGCTAATTTCATACGAGGGTAAACAAGTGTTGTTTGTTCAACACAATTCATTGGGACACGTGCTTTAACTATACAATTAGTCTGGACAATTTAGGTTCATAATTTTCAAACTTATCCTCCTCGCTGAAATAACATTTGATTTGCCTTAACGTTCGTATGAAAATGAAATTCTAGCAAGGTCAACACTTTGTTTAAAATGTTTAACATATACGGAACTGCCAATTTTATGAGGAAAGTTTATTTTTTGTGCTTAATATATGCAAAACCTTATACTAAATAACTGAAAAAAACGTTATAAATACATGGACAACAGGGAGGAGATTCACGTGTACATGAATGTCATGCATTTGTTTTGTGCCTGATATTTAGTGAATTCTAAATGAAATTATAAAACTTGGTCTTAACGAAAATTCAATTGACTTAGGTTTTT
This sequence comes from Julus scandinavius, assembly GCA_034696685.1. NCBI lineage: Eukaryota > Metazoa > Arthropoda > Diplopoda > Julida > Julidae > Julus > Julus scandinavius. The sequence goes on along the minus strand of JAQGAE010000042.1, from coordinate 23,735 downwards.
TAATCAAACAATATTACATGCATTTGCATGTGGTTTCATTCTAGAATAACCGCAAGTATTTTAGACAATTCTTTATAAATACATACGTGTACATCGCTTCACCGCTACTCCACATTTTTACAAGCAAATAACGAAGCGAGTAAACAAAAAAAAGGGGTTGACTCAAGTAATAAAAAGAATACTTTTTAATTATAAAAAGTCTTGGCATAATTCTGGAGCAATCATCATGATATTGTGCTTCAATCATGCCGCTGTCACAAGGCGACCAGTAGCTTCTCGGAAACCAGTCCTTATCTTCTGACCCATTCAATCGAGGCAATCTCAGTCTTCGTGTCAGTTGAGGCGTTAGTCGAGTAAGGGATTAAGGGAAAACAAAGAGGGACGTTAAAACTGCATACCCTGAGCGTAAGAGAAAGATAAGCAAAGAAATCCAAAAGATTCGGGTTGGGTTTATAAAAGTCTTCATGTTCATGTGTAGAAAGATGATTGTGCAAAAAACAAAATAAAAATAGCAAAAGGGATCACCGACAAACACAGCCGTTAATAGAAATTTTTAAGGAAATGTATTCAACTGGTAATGAATTGGGAATAGAAAGTTGGGAAGTCTAGAAGGTAGGTTAATAGAGTAGCTAGAAGAGCCCCTTCTTCTTCTCTTTCTTCTTTTCTTTTCCTTCCACTTGCCTGCAAGACACCACAGGTGGACACTGATGGGTTAGTATGGCCATAGAATTCCATCAAAAGTGTGCAAAAACGGCAGAAAGTTTTTTTAAACAAACACAAGTTATCAGATTGCATGCAACGAAAAATTAACTATCCCACTGCAAAACATCCCTCCTCACCGCATTCATATTATGCCAAGCCCTGTGTGCACAAACGTTAAGGGTGAAGGGAAGGGGGACGATTTTTGGATTGTCTTTGCATTCGGCTCAAAAGCAAACCAAGATTATCACAGCATAGCAATTATTTTAAGAGATGTTAGAAAATGAAGGGGATAGCGTCAAAAGGCGGTCAGAAATGCTGACAATCACATTTGTCGACAGTTTTGGTTTTGCCCTTGCAAGCGGGGTTCCTGATTTTCGGACGCCAACGTCGTGTTCGATGCTGTAACGGGCAAAGGCGGTGGCTGGGAAGGTCTTCTCGGGATGGTATCGGACCGCCTTAGTTTGGACACGATAGAAGGCTTCCTGGCCACTTCGATGGACATTGTGGACGAGGAAGTGCTGCTTGTACTGCTATTGATGGGCGATGGGAATTAGGGCAAAACTAACAAAAGTGGACCTCACATTCTGACGTCTAATAGCAGTAGTTACTACGCCACTTACCAGTCTATAATCTGAACATGAAAGCTTGCGTATGGCATAATTTAACCGATATCCAATAGCCCATGCAACCGACCAAACCCAATTATAACCAGCCACTACAACCACCCTCGCCTCCCTGGCAATGCACCCCGGTAAGCCACAGACGCCGTTCTCAGATTTTTAATTTGCAATTTACTCTCAGATCAAGCCATGATAAACTTTCGTAAACAGAAAATACTTACTCCTTGGAATTTGATTCAAGTGACCGTCTCCTAAGTTCGTCCAAAGTAACCTTGTTGATTTCTTCCCAAGAAAGTTTCTCCTTTTCAAATCCCTTTCGCTTTTCGTCCAACTCTTTTTGTTGTGACTCCAAATTCTTTTTCATCTGTTCGTGTCGCCTTTGCAACTGTAAAAGACGCCAGCATTGGAAAGAGAAGCTCTGCATTCATTTTTGAGTTTCACCGTGCCACCACGAAATGCACTTACGTCTGATTCTGAGTCCTTGAGTTTTTGTTTCTTTTCCTTGACTTTCATCTCAAATACTTGCTCCATCTCCTGCTCCATTTTCTTCATCTTGCTGTCGTGATCCCGTTTCTCTTCCTCCATTTGAGCCAAGGGATTCCTGCGGGGAAAATAAGTCCGTTTGGGGTTTTGGGAAAAAAATAGTCAGGACGGGTGATAATTTATTGTAATTGAAGACAACGAAAGCAAATGAAGAATCACAAATATCGATACATTCATTACACGGGGAACACAACATTAGAAAGAAAGAAACACTCGAGAGGTAAAAGTTGAGTGGAAAGTGCTTTTAAACCAATAGGCAAGGTTGAAAATGACGGGGGGAAAAATGAGGGAAAAACTCCCCATGTACATACAAAAAAGAAGCCACTTACCAAAAGACAAGGAAGGTGTTCATTATCCTTTGGGGGCAAAAACTGAGAGGGTATGCATGATTACAACCTACCCTTTATCTCAAAGCCAAAGCAATTCACGTTGAAATGTAGGGTACAAGGGGACAGTCAAAAAATGAAAAGGATTTAAAACTGGCATTTCCCCCGAAAAAAATGAAATATGAGATGGTGTCGTGCAATGTTAAACGGATGCAAAGGGCCAGATAAACGAAAAAAGGTAAAACGAATGACGCAGGTTATAATATTATATATTGTAAACGCCACTCACTTGTTGGATATTCGAAGTGGCTTGCCGTCATTGCCTACTCCAGCTAAACGACGGCAGCGATAATTCTCATAATGAACATTATTCGTGATATCCTTTAAGTCTTGCATATGAGTTCTAAATTTGAGAAATTACAAAATATTGATACATGTTTTAGTATAGTTAATATATTGTTTTGATCATGGGACTACATTAATAACGGAGTATAAAACATACCTAATTAACATGTTCCTCAATGCAATGAAGTCGCAGTGTTCCAAATTTTCCACTTAAAATAGAAACGAAAGATGAAATGTTTGGCAATTTTTATTTAAATCGATTAAATCGTACTCTGGAAAACAAGCTGGCTTAATTACCTTCTGCAACTCCCCAAGGATACCGTCTACCACGGACTTTCTTTCCATTTGACTCTACCATGATGTTACTGCCCACTACAGCAAATGGAACTCGATCCTATTTGAGAAGAGCAAATTGAGAACATGTTGCATAATTTAGGACATTGTAACGAAGTAAGAGGGTTTGAAGGATCCTTCAACTTACCTTCAGTGTCTTTTGATTTTTATTTTCTTCTTCATCGTCACAATCTGGGAATTCATATATCTTTATCTTATTCTGAGCAATTTCATTCATAATCTGAAACGAAAATGTTCCATGTCATTTCTGTATCTTAAATCTATTATGCTGCACATTAGTAAGATGATACATGTGGATTGTACACACAGTTTTTTTGAAAAGAATGCATTCTTCTGGGGTCATCGTATCAGCTTTGGCAATGGCAGGAATAATGTTTACTTTGTCTTGCAGTCTTTTCATGAATTCTATGTCCAATGGCTTAAGGCTGCATTCAAAAGCAAAGAAAAATATAGTGTAGCGATACAATGAATTAATCTTAGAATTTATTGATATTTGCAGATTGACGAAGGGCCCTTACCCATGCCCTGAAGGAGCAATGAAATAGAGGCAGCAATGAACCCTGTTGTCAGGCATACTTCTTCGATTCACCCGAGACTCTGCATTCAAAAAGTCTTCATACTGGTTTTCGATGTAATCTGTGACTGGCTGCCAGCTGCAAGAAATTTCGACATCGGTGAGCATTGATTCAACATATTTGAATTTGACATCCTTATCGTATTTGTTAAAACACAAACGCGACTGACCAGTTGCTGTTGTCCACCGCATCTCCAAAACCGGGTGTATCAACTACTGTCAACTGAAGATTAACACCATTTTCTTTCAACATGGCTTTTGTTGTTTCTACCTGGAAATTAAAAATACAGTAAAAAAACACATTCCATTTAAAGTCGAGAAATCAAGGAACGATGGATCACCAGAAGATGTGCTAAATGCAATTTTTTTGAATTATGCAAAAATACGGTCCTCCCTCCCCCACTTTACCAGATATACCCAAGTTTGGAAACCCTATTTTACAGAAATTCCAGAGCTGTATGCTAGTCACTCTTCCAAGGATCTGGTTCTAGTTTCGTATTTGCACGAGTGCTCGATTGATCAGTAGGATCTTACTTGTACTGTCTTTTTTGTACGATGACTTGGACCAGGATGTTCGTTAGAATATACGTCTGAGAGAAACATGGAATTAATCAGCGTCGATTTCCCTAGACCAGCCTCACCTGAAACGATTGGAAAGGCAATTTTTAGTCTGTGCTTCAATGGATTAATAATAAAGTTTATGGGTTTGCCACTAGGCTTACCCATTTCCCTTAAAGGACAGGTAATGCAATTTCTTACCTACTACCATAAGAGTGAATTCAAACCCGCGCTTCACCGCCTTCCTGTACACTTGATTAGGAAGATTTGCGAATCCAACGTAGCCGTCTACCTCTTTCGTCGGAGCCCCAGAATTCGTTCCGCTCGGCTTCTCTTTTATGTTACTGTTCCCAGTTCGGGATCCATCCTCTTGGTCCCTATGTGAGGTAGTGGTCCCATTGGCAGTGGCCGAGGATAGCGCCGTGGGTCCGTCACGGAAGAACATCTCACGTTTATTCGATAACTTTAGGGAAAAAAAAAAAAAAAAAAAAAAACACGATTATTTTCAAGTTGCCTGGTGATATCCTGGCGAGAAGCAATCCAATTTTAGCATAATTTGTCAGGCTCCACCCGTTTGTGCCCGGAAATTGTCAAGACCTCTCAAATAGCCATTTTGAGAAATTTACATTTTTTTAAAAGCTTGGGCTATGTTGACAGGCCGCTAAAAGTGCAATCAACTTATTGTAGATTACGAGAATTTCAAATGGCAAGTTAAACTGCTTCTTTGGTTTTCAAATTTTGTGTTAATTTATCACAATCTTTGTATGTTCACCATTTTCCTTCCTCGCAGACTTCCCAGAAACACCTAATTCTGGATTCGTATTCTTACGCCAATACCCACTTCATTAATCCCGCATTCTGGAACCTGGGAATTCTCATTGGCGGTGACATATTTGATGCACGTTCATGGTCAGAGGGTGTATTCGTACGTCAGGGAGAGCCCCACATATCACATCATCTCGGTATCTAAAACGAGCCCCCTGCATAGCCTGGCATCGTGGTTCTCCACCAAAAACTCTGAAATGGTTAGACCCAGCGGTTGCTATGGCGAGAGATGAACGGTCGTTACCATGCCAACTCCTCCGACCATGAGGTGCCATTGAACGTGGCTCCTAGCATCCTTTTCTCCCCCTGCGAGCCAAAGGCACCCGGGGAAAATGCACAAAATCGATTTTCGGCTGCACTCGCAACACAGTAGGCCAATGTTCTCTCGCAGTCTATGCGGCATACCGTGAAACCGCTGAAATCAATATGCTGGCAATCAAGTTTTCTACCGTGTCTAGGATCCAGAGTCTGATTCATCCACCTGGATCTACTCATCTCACACCTAATACAACCATGGCCAAAATACTCCCCCCTACTGCCACAGCTGCCACTGGAACACTTTAGCTTAGAAATGCCAAATATTTTATCCCTGGGGGTTGCTCAGCAAGTAAACATTGTAAATTGAAACCTCTTGGTCACCAATGCCAGCTTTTTAGCTTTCTGCAATACTAACCTGCCATTATGTGCGGGTTTTATGCAATGCGGCGTCTTTAATAACCAGCTAGCATTTCAGAAACCATGGCAACTTCACATACAGTGGAAAAAAACAAGAGGATTTCTATATTTAGTACCCCCACGGCTGTTTCGAGATTTTAATGAAGTTTATTTTACTGTATAAAAAACACCCGCTTGTGAGGTTAACGAGCATAATCTACACAAATTACATTCCCAACGAATAAACCTAAACAAGCATTATTTTTATACTTTTCTCGTTTGTGTTTTTTTAAAGCGTATACAAAGCAGATGAATCGAGAATCACGTCAGGTATAACCTTTAAGAAGTATGTTTTTATGGCAATGAATGTCCATGACAAATTTTACTTGACGTCAACACGGAAAAAGGCAATAAAAGCGATGCTAGCATTCAAATTAGGTTTAAAGACGAGAATTGCATGGCAAGGAGATGTGTGAACGACGCTGAATAATTTCTCAAAAGGACAATTTTGAAGAAAAAGTATATGCTCAATGTTGTTAAATGTGATACAAATTTAAGCACATTTCCTAATTTCAAATCTGATGTTGTTAAATGACGACTTCAGACCCAATTAGATTTTGGTGAATTTTGTTTTAATACATTTTTAGTTTTGAGTCCATCCCAGGGGGAGATGCATGACCACAAAGGTACCTCCGTACCCTCGTAGCCTACATATTCTTGATTTGTGGTTAGGGCGAAGCCTGTTTTTGAACTACTATTTGCGCTAGTTTGGCTAGATAATCAGGGTTGGCGAGGAGCATGGGGCTAATTAATGGGCGTTTAATAAATTTAAGCAGACAATGGTCAAGCTACGCCTTCCCATAAAATGCATAATGCATATCTTAGCAAATGTACATTGAGGATACCCAATTAAGTGTACAAGGGCAACTGCTAGGCACAAGCCTACATTCAAGATTAAACAAACGTTTGACTAGCCATGCGTGTTTAACCGCAATGGCAAGAAACTTGATATTGAATGTAAATCTACGAAATTCAATTGCAATTCCGGATTTAGATTGTAGATTGCATAGTGAGATATGCATGAACAGTATACACATTGACGCCCGATTTTTTTTCCGTTTATGGACCCACTCCCTTTACATTTTGGGAATACAGGATGGACTCGCCCATGTTAGTCCCTCGCTGATTCCTATCGCCCAAACTCCACAACATGGACGCCTTGACCTCCTCAGGAGAGGTTCACCCCTTCATACTTATAGGGTGGTCTGCAATCCGTTAAAAAAATAACCCACATTGCCCATTGTTTTCATTAATGAATCCTTGCCTTTCGTTAATGTGGCGAACAGATTTCTCCCTGGCGTCATCCCAGCCATATGTTTTCGAGGATTTAAAAATACACGTACGACCCTTGGGGGAGAAAAGGCCGGTGCAGTCAGCCAGATGACATCATGAAAACGAGGTTAATGCAGGTCAAGAAAATAGTTGAAAATTTGGGATTTCGCAAACTATCGGAATGGACGACGTGGAGCACGTGCTTCTAAAAAGCGGGACATCATCCCGGTTACCATGGTTACGCAGCATCCCTCAGCCGTTTCATCATCCCCATGAAAATTAGCAGACAATGGACCATTATCTTAGATTATAAAAGCATACATCCCTTTCAAATTCGACTTTGTCAATGTATCATATTTTACAGATACGGTCGCTGTGTTGATATGGAAACAACCGCTTATACCACCAATGAATGTGAAACAATTTTACGAAACCGGGTGTTCAGGAATGCGGTACATGTACTAAGACCCCACTTAATGAATTCTCCCCCTTTTTTTCAGAATTCCCAAGTTGATGGTCCGACAAAGTAGAAACTCGTTACCATCAACTTGAGGAAAATGTCGGCTTTTCCATGGGGCCCATGACCGGCGCTGCGGGGTGGACCCGGGTGGTAATTTTGACATTGTTGAATGTTCAATTATTCTGTAGCATCTCTTTGGAGATGGATCCTCCAACAGGAGGCGCCACTGCAATCGAGGACCCAAAATGGACGTTGGCTTCCAAGAGCCTGTGGTCCAATAAGAACATGTCACCACCGACATATGGCAATTTCCAAATCCAACATGTGGGGCATGAGTGACCGGAAACGGGCCCTTGACGATCAATACCGTCATCACCACAGACATGTGACAATCGTGATGATAATGCCTGAATGAACATGCCTTCCCCTTGAATATGGGGTCCTCCTCGGACTTTAAACCCATGTCAAATAGTTGCAAAAAATCATGGTTGAACGTCCTAATCTGACGATGACGAATGGAATCATCCGGATGAAAGATAAAGCGTGTTTTTGGGGCGCGGATCAGTTTTTGATAAAAACAGTCCAATTCCCCCAAAAAACCCGCCCCCCCCCCCCTTTCCCCCAAAACGTGCGATGAACTTACGTTGGCCACAGCAGGGGTTGCGGGGGTGGGATTGGGTGCGGGCGTCTCTGCGGCGCCGGGTCCGTTCGTCTGGTCGTAGGACTTGAGCCGGGAACTGAACCCGGAGTAGCGATACGAGGAGTAGGAGCCTTTGTCCAGGCTGGTGGGGGTGTAGCGGGCGAGTCCCCCCGTGCGGGGAGCGGGGGCGGGAGCCGTCGTGGACGGGCTGGTTCCCCCTCCGTCATCCGTCGTCGCCGACCGATTCTTGTCTGCCAGTTCGGCCATACGGGCCTTCAGCCTTCGCTCCCGCTCCGAAGCGGCGGAAGGCGACGTACGGGCACCGTTTTCCGTCGCCGTAGATCCTCCGTCCGTCACACCGTTCATGCTGCACCGTGTTCAAGTCCCACACACCACACGTAGTACACGTTTCCACTCACGATATCCACAATGACAGCAGGCAATAGCAAAGACAAGAACCTCCCCCCCCTTTCTCCATCTTCCTTTCCTGCTGACCATCAATCAAGCAATACTATGCTCTCATTGGCCATGACTCATTCCTCACGCAGGGAACTCCCCACAAAAAGGGCGGACCCAAAGTAAAGCTGACAGCTGCTCTACCAATGGGGGCATGTGCTGAACCCTCGCACCACGCTTTTTTTCCTTTTTTATCCATTAACCATTCCAGCTTCTCAGGCTGTTTTTTTATATTTCTTCTTCAGATGGAACTTGGTAGAAAAGAATGGCAGACACGAAGTCGATACTTGATTCAGACTGCATCAGTTTATTTGCAAATCTCTTCTATACACTCTCAATCTGAATCTGGCCTAAACAATCTTATGTTTTCTAAGATGGGATTTTTTTAAAAATAAATTAATAGTCAGGGTGTCCAGTAAAATTAATGAGAAAGATTCAAGGATTCTTATGGTTCATTCCTTACATTTTCAAGGACCTCACGCACGAAGTCAGTAATTCTACTAGAGAATTTTCAAACGCATGGTTTTTTTTATATAAATTTTCTCCTATTAAAATAAATTTCATCATAAATCTAAAGACTGCTGGACACAATAACAGTGGATTCCAGTTAATTGGGACACATCTGGTAGCGACGGTTTTGGCCCATTGTGTAGTCCAATCATGGTTTGCGGTTAAACAGAACCTTTTTGTTCCTCAAGGTTTGTCGCCAACATGTCACTGTCCCCATTTACCAGATTCAAATTTCACAGTAACCTATAAACCAAGTAAAGCTATAAGGGCTGAAATATCCTCAAGAAATGTGTTCCTCATGACATGCTTTTTAAGGAAATTATAAAATGATCCAACATGTGGATGACAGAACTATCAATTTTCTGACAAGATAACAAACGAAATCTTAATATTGCGACGAAAAGCTTAGGATGTTCAGTAACTTTGCTGGGAAAAAATTCAAGGATTTCAAAGCTCCTTTAAATTTTAAAGGACTCCTCCCACGACTGATTACCACAATATTAGAAAAACATATAAAACTTCCTTTATCTAATTAATCTTAATACCAAGTATTATGAAAATAAACTTACCGCCGCTGTAAAGGAAATTCCAGAAGGCCATTCGTGTAAAATGAAAAAAACAAAAAACAAATTTAATTAGTTCTTGAGCATGTGAGATGAATTTTTAATTGCATGTGAACGCCATTTTACTTTTAGAATACATGCTTCTGTCTATGAGTGTCAAAGTACATAGAAAATTGGCTTTCAAAGGAAGCATTCATTGTGTCTAAAAGGTGGCGAGCAGAGATTGGTGCCAGGGTCAGAGGTCATCCTCGATGAATGCTCGGTATTGTCTCAAAGAAATTGTTGATGCAAGAGGTTGATTTATCAACTGAACTGAACTGTACAGTAATAAGTGCAGTGCAGTACAGTCAGTAGTACTATATAGTACTTGCTTACGAAAAAAGAAAGTTAAGTGGCCGAGGAAAGGATTCGGTTAAATTAAAAATGATTTCTTCCCACAATTGGGAACCAGGAAATTGGGTCAGCTGAAAGTTTCTTTTGTTCATTTCCTGTCGAAGCACGCGAACAGGGACTGGGTGAATTACTTCGTTTCCTTGTCAGCATTGGCAATGTCAAATGCCAAACCAGACGCCTAACAACGTTATGTCAACAGAAATTTTGACAGAAAAACTCAAGCGTTTATTTAAGGTGGGAATGACAATACCTCGTGATTCATGGCACCAGACAATATGAAAGCGGAGTGCGTAAATGGGGGACTTACCATGACGTCTGCCGCTCAATAACTCTTTTTGGGAAAATTAATATCGCCATGAAATATACAATAAGGGAATAACGAATTAGTGCACTATGAAATCGATGTGTGGGCCGTACAAACAAGTATTTTATGTTCCTAACATGCATTTCGACATTGAAAAAACTTGGCATGCTACTTATAATGACTGGCTAATTGCTGTTCACGTGAAAGAGCAACACAATGAGCGACAGAAGCGTCAACGTCACATACATTGGGCGTTGTCAAAAATATTTCTAGACGTCAAGCGTCACTAATGAGCGTTGCAATCAAAACAATATTAAATGACCATCCCAATAGTAAACATCAATGTAGGTCCAATGTTCTGCAAAAAGAAACTTTATTGAAAATGGCTATCCTGTTTACTAGTTTCTTATACAGTGTAATGAAAAGTATGGTCAAACAAGCATGACCAAAGTATGTATTTTGCGCTGTCATTAATTATCGAACTCGTGTATAGACACTGATGAAAAAGTGGTTTTTTTTGCTAACAAAAGGAACCTTACACAGAGAGTTTACGACCACAGTGACGTCACACTTTTGTCGCTGATTAGTGAGAGGCAACCACAAAGCATGCATGGTATTTTACATTCAGGGTGTGCTTACTAATATGTCAGCAAATTTAAGAACTACAATAAACCATAAAACAATCACGAACAATGATTTTTTTTAAAAAAAAAGCGCGAGTGGCAGCTATATTAACAAGAAATACATCCTAATTTATAATAATTTTTAATTGTTTCATGTATAGGCTATAGTTGTTGATTAACATATTGTCAGTAATTCAGATTTACCAGAATTGGTTGTAAAATACATTTTCATTCCCTGAGTCCTTGTGGTGATTTGTAATAATGTGGGCAGTTTGCCGGATCTAAGATTGCATTGTTTGTAACAATTTCAATTCTTATATAATAAGGTGAATATCATTATCGATATTGCCAATGATGATAATGATGCCATACGACACCGATTCATTGTAATGATTTTCCACTAGGTGTACATAATAAAACTTAATTAAAATCGGTTCATCGAGATGACTCATTGGATTGACACGCAATATTGGTCATTAACCGAACATTGTTTTTGCATCTAACGAAGTTTAATTACACGTTTCTATGTGTCTGCAGTTATTAAATATGGAAATCTTTGCAGCCCTGTCAGGCATGACAAGAAATTGTTTACGTTCCAGACTTGTCTCTCTTGTCACTCATTTTTGTGTGTGGGTAGAATGTTAATCTATTCTATTATTTATTTAAAAATTGCCCAAAAACGAGGTTTGAATGATGTCAAATTCCTGGGAGCATGCATGCAAATCTATGAATAAGTTATTAACCTTATTCAATTTTTTGTATCTTTCGAATGGAAATTCGTTGTATTTAGTTTTATTTGGGACACACCAAGACCAGTGTTTTGGTGAAATTAAGGGAAGCTAAAAATTCCCCAAAAATCACATTCACTTTTGGAAAACCTTAAAATATGCACGCGAGCATCCGGTTGTTACTTACACGCTTTTACGGTGGCCCCCCTTTGCCCATAAATGAATAATAGAAATTCATGTATATTAATTTGTCAACATTAGGCTTCCTCGGTATTGTTTTTCAGAAAATCTGAAACCGAGCATTGATATTCAAGCGCAACGAACAATGGGAGCATTAAGTGTTTATGATAGCAATGCGCGCACGTGCGCCCTGCACGAGACCCTTCCAGATAACTAAGTGACGTAACTGTTGCCATGGCTACGGTTATATACAGGGAATGGTAACACATTCTTTACCGAGTAACAAAATCTGTTTTAGCTGAAAATGTGCCATTTCTATAGTACGTGTCTTTTAAAACCGACCTCTTTGCGGCTGCCGTCTTACTAGCGAAGCGGATAACAACAATGACAGGAAGGAAAAAAGCAACAACGCCGTTTGGTCACAAGCCGCGGTTAGCCGTTATTTATTGTTAGTCTATACCTGCCACTCGCGAACACATTCCCAGAGTTAGCTGTGCGAGGTAACGCTTCGGTCATGCGAGATATGTTTCGAATGGGTATTCATAATCCTTAACCCGTATATTAAAAGAAGTAGTCGTAAGGAATTTACCTGTTTTTTGCATTGTATTGGTTCGAATCCGCTGGCGGCTAACTCAAAATTTTTACTCCTTTTTACAAGTCCTCTTCATGGCGCCCTCTCTCGTCATATTTCGTTACTTTCAAGGATGCTATACGCAGAGTGGCACGCTAGTGGTTATTGGCTATATTTAAGACCCTATGTTGAATAGGAGTGGAAACATCCATCTGTCTAGGTAATGTTTTCGTCTGAACGTTTCTAGGCAACCGAGATCTTTGGGGTTTGGAATGTTGATTATTCGTCAGGTAAATTTTACAGTTTTTGTGTGCATATTGACTCACTTGCGATTAAGGTGTTTGATTTACAGTCTGTAAAATAATGCACTGAAGATGCACACATGCATTTACAATATGACAGTAAGGACTACAGAGCTTATGCTGTCAGTCAGTGAACCCTAGCTGCCTGTCATAAATATTCTTTGAAAGCCCATTGTGAATCTGTCCGACTATGTAGAACACGTTAACGTACCTGTTCAACCAATCCCTCCAAAACGATATTTCTCAAACCTCTTTACCATTTCACATCGATTGTATGTATGCATGATTTGTACAAGCAAATTGTGCTTTTATGTTTTCAGAAGACTGCTTGGGGTATGCCTTCAACAATTCACTGCACATCTTGAAAATCCTGAACTGCTTATCATTCTTTGAAGAAAAAAAATGGACAAATACACTAAAGAACACAAGATTGGCTCTGGCAGTTTTGGCACGGCCTTCCTAGTCAAATGTCGTTTATCAGGCACACATTTTGTCATCAAGGAAATAGATCTGCGCCGTTTGCAAGAAAAGGAGCGGGCTGAAGCGGTGAGAGAGGTGGAAGTGTTGTCACGGATGCGGCATCCTAACATCGTAGCCTACCGGGAGTCCTTCAATCATCAAGGGAGGCTGTACATAGTCATGGACTACTGTGCTGGCGGGGATCTTTACAGTCGAATAAACGCTCAAAACGGGGTTCACTTTCTAGAAGATTTGATATTAAATTGGTTCGTGCAATTGTGCCTGGCACTCAAGCATGTCCACGACAGAAAGATTCTGCATCGGGACATCAAATCTCAGAATGTGTTCTTGACATCAAATGGAACCGTCAAATTGGGAGATTTCGGAATTGCCAAGGTGTTGGATACCACGCTGGAGCTGGCCCGCACCTGCATCGGCACTCCTTATTACTTGTCGCCAGAGATCTGCGAAAACAAACCTTACAACCACAAGAGCGATATCTGGTCTCTGGGATGCATCTTGTACGAGATGGCTACTCTCAAACACGCCTTTGAGGCAGGCAGCGTGAAAAATTTAGTCTTAAAAATTGTGCGGGGATCATATCCACCTATTTCGGCAAAATACAGCTATGAACTAAGGGCCCTGGTAGCACAACTGTTTAAAAGAAATCCACGGGATCGACCCTCGGTGAACGCCGTACTCAAAAAGCCGTTTATCTTAAAATGTGCCAAAACATTTTTATCGCAATCTCAATTTCTGGAAGAATTCAGTCATACTACCTTACATGAGCCAAATTCTAGAACTCCACTTCCATCGCCGCAACCAATTGTGACTCCCATTTTGTTGCAGAGAATAGTGCCAACTCCTTCTATCCTTCACAATCGATTACCAAAAGAAGCGGGACCAAGCAGAAGCAGTCCTCGAATCACCGGACCTGCTGCAAAATATGGCGTTTCCTTAGTTGCTGCAGCACGTGCCGCCATCAGAACTTGTAAGACACCTCCCACTCCAAATAGGCAAAAGCCATCAGGACAGATACCAAATGTATGTAAAGACTCTGCTGTCAAAAGGCCAGTAACTGCAAAAAATTATGCCATTAAATTACGAGCTAAAAGTGCATTGAATTCGCCTTGCCGACCCAACGCAATGTCTCCAAAAGATGGAAATGCTTCAAGATATGAAAGCAGCCCTCGTAGCAGAGCCCTGGTCAACGAGTTCATGGAGCGCAAGAAACAGGCTGTTGCCAACAAGGCCCGTGTTGCTAGATTTGGCAGAGTTCCCTGGGGAAATGGCGAAATGACGAAGAAGCCACCTATTTCGAAGAACAGAAGTCAGGTTGCAGAAAAGGAATATGTATCCCGCCTGCGCGCAATCCGGATGCAAAATTTGCATGACCGACACAAAATCCAGAATTTTGATGATCCAACAAATCCACTGCCTAAAAATGATGGGAGTTGCAATACCGAACAAGTTGATCAGTTGGAAGCATTAAAAACGACAGTCGAAGAGAAGGTGGTGCAAATAAAATGTCAAAAGTTAGCTCTTGAGTTGCCAAAAGATGTTGTAGATGACAAAAACGTCGATCATATACTAGAAAATGTGATTGTCGAGCAACCCGAGATTGCGAAGCAAGGTCCAGCACACGAAGAAAAAGTCGTCACGGAATATACTGCATTAGGCGAAGCTTGTCCTTTGAGGGAGGAAAAAATACTTGATTTTGAGAATATTGCCATTGCTAAAATGATCCGGCCACGATGGGACGATCGACCTGTCATGATGGGTCTGAGCAGACTTCCTTTGGAGTCGACGGCTTCCGAAATGGAAGCAACTTCAGCAAACGACCTCGTAATTATGCATGATTACGAAATGGTTATCATCGATCATTTAGAGGCTGGTGAGGCAGAAATTTCTGGTGCTACAGCGAAGGAAGTCACTTCAGAGACTATATCAAAAGAAGTGGGTTCCAACAATATTTCTTTGGAAGAAAATCATAAAGAATGCCAAGAAATGGAAAGCGTGTGTTTTTCCAATAAGGATGAGCGTGATCGTTGGGGGGAAAATATACACAACGAAAGTCAAGGAGAGGATGAACCATTAATTCTGTTATCAGAAAATGCAAAGACCAGTGGAGATCCCATTACTGAGCAATCGGAAGAGACGTGTCAGCCTGACGCAGGTCACGAACATATCAAGCTGAACGATGTACTCTGTAACATTATGCTAGTTAAGGAAAATAGCTCCAGTTTATATTCTAACACTCGAGATAACAACCTGATGCATTATGAAGTCATTGACACTTGTGTTGAGAATCAGGATATGAATTGCAATATTTTGTCTAGTCAGAATTCCAAAATATCACCAAGTAGTGCCGATTCAGAACCACCTTCCACACGATTAATAAATAATCAAACGATCACAGTTCGATCTTCTCTTTGTAAGGCTGAGTGCAGTGATTTGGATAAAAGGGAGTCTGAAAGAGATGCAGATATAAGAATCGTAAGCAGCACAGCACTTGATGAACTTGTGTTAAATGCAGCTGTTTCAGATTCCGCAAGTGTAAACCTAAATTCTAGCAAAAATAGTCCTCGAGATTTATGTTGGCGAGAGGTAGAAGGACTAATTTTACCTCAAATCAGCAACACCGATAAATTAAATGTGCTACCAGTAAAAAATGCCCAATGCTCAAAATTTGACAAGGAAGCATTTAGAGCGAAGCCAATCAACAGCAGCACGATCGTTTTAAGCCACGGCGAAAATACCGACGCTGTTTCATCGATAATCAACCAGGAAAATGAAAGCGAACACGAAAATATAATGCCCATTAATGAATCGTGCTTCTCCCCATCAGATTCCTGTAAATCCAGAGAACTAATAGATATTGCTCACAGCCTCGCACTGCACACGATAGTGCTAGCTCAAGAGGAAACCGACAGGACGCTCAAACTAGATTTAAGTCAATCTAAATTTTTAAACGGCAGTTTTCTACCGCCGGTGGCACGAGTTGTACCATTTCGCGATAATGGAGCTTTCCCCACAGGCAACACCCATGCAATTACGCCCAAAGCCAGTCATCTTCCAGCATTAACTGTCGGCTCGGAAGGCAACGCGCGTTCGGCAAAGTTAACAACCGGCCACTACGACGCCAGCGTGGTTTTGTTGCGCACGTGCTCTCTGCCGGATTTGAATAGCATTAATGGACATGCCCCATCGGTTTGCTGTTGCCGCCAAGAACCTTCACCAGAGCGTGAAACCTATATCGGAGAAGACGGCAACAGTGCAGATGACAACTGCGACCTGCTCGTGCTTAGAGAATCAATGGAACACATTTTGCTGAGCGCTGCAGACGGCACCGATTCGGACACGTATTCGGTCGGCAGCCGTAGCTCACTGGCCTCGGCGGATTTGTGGACGTTGGATGGAAACGAAGTGGGAAGCGGTTCGGAAGAGGATGGGGAGAGTGAAATTTATGGCGAGCTGGAGGAATGTCGGATGCAGTTAGAAAAGGAACTCGATATTGACGTTTTCTTACAAGGTAAGGATTACACTGTGTCCATGACAGATTGGACTGGAAACATACACCAGTATAATTTTGAAGTATTTACATTCCCTGAATGCTTCAAATGATTCAAATTACTTTTAATCGATAGCATACAGAGAAATGCAAAGGATTCAAGAAGAAGATGATTGTAATATCGGGGAAGGTATTGAGAAAGTAAGAAAAATCCTAGGGCCGCTGAAGGAGCATCTTTGCAACAAAATCTTGCAACTAGTCTTAGCTGATGGCGTTTATTCAGAAGATAATTCTACTAATTAATCTTCTTGTTGAATTGTGTATTTTTGGAGTTCTCACTTCACTATATATGCTTTCTAAAAGGTAGGTTTCTAGAATTGCCATGTACAGTACCTGTAGTTATTTTGTATTTCACTGTACTTTTTTTCTGTTCTTGATAGTCATTAAAATTTGTGCTGATTATATCGAAAATTCAAGTTGCTGGACTAAGGATCACATTATGGTCGTCATCATGTTTTAATAACTTTTCTAATGTTGTTTTAATAGTAGGCCTACTAGTTATTTTTCAAAAGCAGATAGAGGATTGATGCATATTATAGGAAAAGAAGCGACATTTTTTTACGGTAATGAGAAGTCCGGTTGATTTGACATTTAAAAATGCCGCGTCTGGAATCGTCTGCCTTGGTTTTACTATGGCGCTGTACTTTCAGGACAGGAAAGTCGATTCTTGTAGTTTTGGAGTTATTTTAAACCCATACTGGTGTTATTAACTTTAATCTTGTGCTTGCAAATTTCGCATCAATATTTTTATTCAACTAAAGTTTCGAAAGGAATTATTACTCGTTCCTGTTTTATTATCGGCTTTCTGCATGTTTTCTTGCATGTACCTCGTACATTAAATTTGGTGAAAGATTTTGATGTAGAGTACGTATTTGGAATGTTCACATCATGGAACCTGAATCGAAACACGTCCTCAAACGATCAGCATCACACCTAGCAAATGAGAAATTATATTTATCTGGCTTCCATCCAGGAAAGATATGTGAAGTTCCCGAATCAGAAATGGTAAGTGCATGATATGAAAATAAGTCAGTTTGTATACATTTACGTACGTGTTTGCTACCGAATGCGAAAAACTTATATTTGAGTATGGCAGCCTTGATTAGCATGGATGGATTGTCGTTAGAATGCATTTTTATAATCTGCGCAGTGGATTAGGTTGAACACGTATTACAAACTTTTTTTTTCTCATTTAGATGGGCCGATGCAGAGCAGTTACGGAATTTGAAAAGTTAAATCGCATTGGCGAGGGAACCTATGGCATAGTATGTAAGTTTGCTAATTGGAAATGTACATAGGCAACCATCCCATGGGTATAATATTATTAGGCGGCAAATATATCAAACGTTTAGGTTAGTTACATGTTGCTGTAAATAATCTTTTTGGTTTAGAAAACAATTGCATTGCTGTAGTACTGTTTGTAGTATAGGGGACTCAAACGAATTTTTCACTTGGGCAGTCGGGCTATCTGCATTTGGCCCACAAATGGTGCATATGCACATTAGATTCAAGCATGATCTGCCAACGTCCACAAGTTGATTGTCTTCTGTTGCATATGTGCACAAATGAAGCTTGCAGTTAAAACTTCCTTTTTTCTCCATCACTTCTACAAGCACCGTTCTAGTAGGTCCAGCCAATTAGAAAAGATTATATTATAAATGTGGTCAGCACATGTACTATGGGCATGATTAACATATTAACTGCAGACAAGAGCAACATTTTTGGGTTCTGTTAAGAGTACCACTATTATTAATTTGTTACAGAAAACCAGCCAGTAAAAGGAACGATTTCTTAATCCTTCAAGGCCTCCTAGAGTATAAATCTTTTTTCCCATTCCTCAGAATATTATAAAGGCTTGCTATATCCAAGAAAGTAAGAGGCGACTCCATATACTCATACATTTCGTTTTTTCCTTTAGATCGTGCACGGGATATGAAATCTAATGATATTGTAGCATTAAAAAAAGTGAGAATGGAGAGAGAACGCTACGGGGTACCTTTGAGCAGCTTAAGAGAGATAACATTATTGTTGAAGATCCAACATCCCAATATAGTGTTGTTAAAAGAAGTTGTTGTAGGGCGCCACCTCAATAGTATGTTTCTAGTCATGGAGTACTGTGAACAGGACTTGGCCAGCTTGTTGGACAACATGCAAACGCCATATACAGAGTCCCAAGTGAAATGCATAATGCTGCAGGTGTTTAGTGGCCTGCATTACCTTCACCAAAACTTTATTGTCCACCGTGATCTCAAAGTGTCAAATTTGTTAATGACTGACAAAGGATGCGTTAAAATAGGTACTTCTATTTACTTTTACATTTGCAAGGATTAGACATCGTCTTTTCAATGTGAAGTTTTTCTTCTGCAGCCGATTTTGGATTGGCAAGGACTTATGGTTTGCCAGAAAAATCAATGACACCAAAAGTAGTAACATTATGGTAAGATCGACATGTCTAAAATTAGAATTTGTATTAATCGTCAAAATGTGGTATTACAAATTCCAGGTGCACTTTATTGCATCTTTATAGGTACAGAGCACCAGAGTTGTTATTACTTGCAAAGTCTCAAACCACAGCAATTGATCTTTGGTAAGATGCACAGTTTTTCTAATAACACCCATTCTGTACTTTAAGTCTGACTAGGTTGTTCTAACAGTATGTTTTTCTATTTAGGGCAGCTGGATGCATTTTGGGAGAATTGTTAGCCCACAAACCGTTACTGCCTGGGCGATCAGAAATCCATCAATTAGATCTGATAATAGATTTACTCGGTACACCAAACGATTCAATTTGGCCCGGATTTTCACATCTGCCAGCTCTAGAACATTTTACCCTGAGACACCAACCCTACAATAATTTAAAACATATTTTTCCATGGCTCAATCAGTCTGGGATACGGCTGCTAAATTTCCTCTTTATGTTTGACCCAAGAAAAAGGTGAATTTTGCACACTTATGGGCCATATTTAAATTACCAATTAGTATATAAAAACAAGAGACCAATTTCAACAATTGTATCTCTATAGAGCAACTGCAGAAGACTGTTTGCAAAGTTCTTATTTCAAAGAGCCACCACTGCGTGAGTAAATGAGACATTGCGATAATGTAAGAAGCACTGAAAATTTTTTATTGCATTTAGTAATAAGTTATATTTATAGCTTGTGATCCCAACTTAATGCCATCTTTCCCGCAACACCGCAATTTTCGGTCTAGTGGTAATGGACATCATTCCCGTATTGCAGACGAAGACAAGAAGTGAATCGTTGTGGTTAGTCGTGGTAAGAGTTTTCGATTAACATTTGTAATTCAGCATAGAATAATTAACCAATCTAACAAAACTTTCCCCAGGACGCAGATCGGGTTCATCCACTATCGAAGTCCAATATTTATTTGGATTACTTCTATAGCTTCATATCGACGAATCGTTGTCCAGAGTGCTAAGAGGCCCGCGTACATGTACAATTGCCAAATCTCCTACTTAATGCCAAATTAAGGCACTAAGATTTCAATGGAGAGATGGCGTTTACCGACCTCATCCACCCCCCATTGGTGCGGAACTGCAATCTGGAAAGGTATGGAAGATGTATGAGCACTTTTTTATTTGATTCCTACCATGCTAAGTTTGTTTTCATTGACAGAGTATAGTAAAAATAAACAAACGTGTCATCTTGTTAAGAAATTATGCAAGTTTTTGTCACTTTGGGCCAGTCATCGTTTTACCCAGTTAAAATGGGCCAGTCATATTGTGGTGACTTAACAGTATTCTAAATTATGCCTATTTGTATTGTGATACCTGCTTAGTGTCATCGCCAATGTAGTCAAGTTTTCATCTTGGGAGGAAAAACTTAACTGCTGTTAAAACAGGTAATATAGTGCCTCGATTATTATTCATGTGAAAGATTGTGTAAAATTGTATGCTGCATTAGTCTAAAACCAGAGATGAGCAAGGGAATTTGGGACTGACCCAAGTTGAGTTTGTGCAATTTTGATAATTTTGTTTTGTATTTTCTTATCATTTATCTCACAAAAGTAGGTACCTAACTGTTTCTGCTTAATTTTTTCGTGGGAAAGGTTTAAAGCAGTAGGTAACCTTGAATTATGGTAATATTAACGTTGAGTATATTAACTCCATACATGATTCTAGACATACATGGCCCTATGCAAGTTTTCGATGGGAATACCCCAGCACCTGTTAATCGGAGAGTAGAAATGATGACATATTCTATCTGACCTGGTCTGTTTCGGATCGTAATTATTGAACACTTTTTCAGAATCCCAAAAAAGCACCCACATTTTACGGTAGATAAGAAGCTGATTATTACCCATTGAGTTTCCCACTCTGCCAATTCTTCTTCTTGGGGGGCCTGGTGGATCTCTATATCAATGAAATGTGTAGTTAGTTGATTTTGGAAACATATTTGGCGCGTTGGACAACTATTTAATGTTTACGACAACACATAGTAACAATAATTTTTTGTTTTAATGTTTTGACAGTGAAACCAAATTACAATGTTCTATACTTACTGCCTGCCGCTGCTTAGCCCATAGCTAGACGAATAGCCTCTTCCACGCCTGCTTAAATCCGGCTGAAATTAGATATGCATAAATCGTACAGCTACACAAGCAGAAGCATATATCTTTAAACACATGAGATAAGGTATGTAAATTGGAATTTACCTGAAACATTGTTTGTAAACTGAAAAAGAAACAAGTACTTTGTTAAGTTGTATAAAGTTTATCAATAGTAACTATAGCTAGAATATATATATTTGTATGTCTTACAACAACACGACAAAATTAACGATTCCCCAAAAGAACGTAATGAGTCTTGAGAGACCAAAGGGAGAGCGTCCATCAATAACACCATCTGTGGTGATATAAATATCAATAGAATTTAAAAAGCTTCAACCATGCGCCGCATTAAGGTTGGGCAAAATCATTTTAAATCAAAAACTATAAAGTATGGATTAATTACCTCCTGAAATGTATACCATCTCTAGTTAGTATAGTTGCAATACTTTGCCTCGTCACTCCCTTTCGAGAAGCAGAAGTGAAATATGAGTGATATTCGGAATTTCTGTTTCTTCGTTTTTCTTGCCTGATTCTTTGCAAGATTCTTGCTTGTTAGACTTTTTCCTGGTGCCAGTCGCAAGTCGGAATCAACAAAATTACGTTGGGCAAGTTCTTGCTTTCTTGCGTGGCGAGTTTGAAATTTGAAAATTTTTTTGGGGTTTTAATAATCACTTTTCCAGTTCATATTTGAAAATTTTTCCGACAATTAGGATATATTCTTTTTAAAGGCCGGGTTTGGGTACTGGTGCCAATTTAAGTGCATTCGCTCGAGGCAATGGAAGTGAAAAAAAAAATGTCAAACAAATTGTAAAAAAGAAATATTTCAACTAAAATAGCACTCCTTCCTTACAATAGCGGCGCCTAAATAACTTTCAATCTTTAATGTTTTGTGACCACAATCGAGGTTATAGGTCAAAATGTCGTTTAAATGGATTTGGATATGAAGTTTAGTTTCTTTTTCGGGACATGGGGATATGATCCCTAGTGATATGGCTCAATCATAACCTACGGACGTTTATATCAGCCATGCAGGCCACGTTCAAACAGATTTATAAAACGAGACACTCGCCAAGATAAAAAGCAAAACAAGTTTTCGACTTGATTTATCCGTCATTTTAAAAAGTTTTGTCACTTTCCCAAACGCTTATGCTACTTTTCCAATGTTTTACACAGTTGCACTATATGCTTTAGAAATGTCAACTTTTGCAAACATAATTTCCACTTTCTCAAGCATTATTTCCACATTTTCAAAATACTTTCCACTTTTCTAACAGTTTACCCACTTTTTTCAAAGTTTGTTTTCTTCCATGCATTTTTCCAACATATTTTAAATATTTTCCTATATTTTACACACTTTTTCCAAATTATGTTTCCTTGTTTTTCCAGGAGAAGCTGTTGGAAAAAGTGGAAAATATTTTTGAAAAGTAGAAAGCATGCATGTATTAAAATGTAAAAATTGTGTTTTCTCTGAATTTCACTTGAATTTCGCTGAAAAATAAAATATTGAGCAATGTACTACCAGATGACAGCAAAAATGCATATCCACAAAGTGTAGTTAGTGCAATACAAATTTTGAAACTATCTAATTTTTATGTAACTTGCTAAGGAACTAATATTTTTTTTTAGAAATTTCATCTACAGATTCAGAAAAATGCATGCTACAAAATAAAATATTTGATTCGAGAAATTTATAAAAAGTTTTTATCTAAATTTTAAATCCAAGTTTTGAACTATGTTAGTTGCTCAGCTCGGGTGGGCTACTGCCGAGATGGATCGTGTAGACCTGGTACACATCCGGATGCGGTAAGACTTCTTCATTGGAGTCCCCATTGTGAGGGGCATCGACGACTCCTCACACCCGGGCGTGGGTATCTGCTGATGCTCTGCTACGGCGGGGTGGAGGGTACTCATTAACGAGACTACGGTGGGCATGAACCCACCGTGGGCCCTATGTTCACATTTTATGTCCCCACTTGCTACATGAAAGTGGTTCAAATCCCGGTTAAAATATATTATTTTTGTAAAAAATTATTCGTTTGAAATTGCAACACTTTAACATGAAAACACTTTTAACACTTTTTTGACACTTTTTTAACACTTTTTTAACACTTTTTTAAGACTTTTTTAAGACTTTTTTAACACTTTTTTGCCACTTTTTAAACACTTTTTTAAGACTTTTTTAAGACTTTTTTGCCACTTTTTTAACCACTTTTTTTAAAACTTTTTTAAGACTTTTTTAACACGTTTTAAACATTTTTTTAACACTTCTTTGCCACTTTTTTAACACTTTTTTAAGACTTTTTTAACACTTTTTAAGACTTTTTTTTAACACTTTTTTAAGACTTTTTTAACAGATTTTAAACACTTTTTTAACACTTTTTTGCCACTTTTTTAACACTTTTTTGCCACTTTTTTAAGACTTTTTAAAGACTTTTTTAACACTTTTTTAAGACTTTTTCAACACTTTTTTAACACTTTTTTGCCACTTTTTAAACACTTTTTTGCCACTTTTTCTCCACTTTTTTGCCACTTTTTTTAACACTTTTTTGCCAGTTTTTAAGACTTTTTTAACA